>JBBBDQ010001862.1:870000-1160000 GCA_037127315.1 Ascarosepion bandense | reverse complement strand
AAATAGTGTAAATACTACCTGATTTCAGAAATATAGACAAATAGAATGATCTATTATTAAACGTCGTACAAATGGCAACAAAGAAGAGGACAATAGTCCGAGTAATGTAAATACTGTAAATACTACCTCATCTCAGAAATATAGACAAATAGAATGATCTATTATTAAAGGTCGTACAAATGGCAACAAAGATGAGGACAATAGTCCTAATAATGTAAACATTGTAAATACTACCTCATCTCAGAAATATAGACAAATAGAATGATCTATTATTAAAAGTCGTACAAATGGCAACAAAGAAGAGGACAATAGTCCTACATCACCTCAGAAATATAGACCTATTTCTGTTATCTCTATTAAACTCCAGTCTACGGTTTACTTACAAAAGATCACTAGGTAGGTCATACAATACTTGCTTTTGTTTCACTTACATTCAGTTTATTCTTTGAATCTTAAACATTCCAGGAATTATTTCCTTACAATGCGCACTAGGAATTTCAGATATCAGTTTCTGACGTTATATATACGCGACCTATGTTTCCATTTTCTTAATGCTCATCCTTGCACCCAGGTTCATTCTCTGGTAATCACAGAATCCACCTGGAGAACATCTCTTCTGTTACTTCGAGTCTTTTCCTCATTCAGTACTTCTATATATTAGGGAATACCGTGCAATCATCTCTAGAATATTAACTAAATATAATTTCCTAATAACTCTTGTTTAATTATTGTGATTTATCCATTGGTACACTCGTTTTTTTTTCATTAATGTCGATTTTCGTTGTAGTTTCATTTTCATTTGCTTTATTTCCTTCACTAATTCAAATTTTCTTTTACTTATTCTTTTCTTTTCTCTCGTTTTTCTTCACTTAATTTCTTCGTTATATATTCATCTTTATTTTCTTCCTTTTTTTCCTTATTCTTTTCTTTTCTCCCTTATATCTTCACTTAATTTCATCCTTATATATTTATCTTTATTTTCTTTCTTTTTCTTTTCCTTATTCTTTTCTTTTCTCTCCTTTTTCTTCACTTAATTTCTGCGTTATATATTCATCTTTATTTTCTTCCTTTTTTCTTTATTCTTTTCTTTTCTGCCTTATATCTTCACTTAATTTCTTCCTTATATATTCATCTTTATTTTCTTTCTTTTTCTTTTCCTTATTCTTTTATTTTCTCTCCTCTTTCTTCACTTAATTTCTTCGTTGTATATTCATCTTTATTGTCTTCCTTTTTTTCCTTATTCTTTTCTGTTCTCTCTTATTTCTTCTCTTAATTTCTTCCTTATATATTCATCTTTATTTTCTTTCTTTTTCTTTTCCTTATTCTTTTATTTTCTCTCCTCTTTCTTCACTTAATTTCTTCGTTGTATATTCATCTTTATTTTCTACATTTTTATTTTCCTTATTCTTTTTTCTCCTCTTTCCTCATTTAATTTCTTCGTTACATATTTATCTCTATTTTCATCCTTCTTTCTTTTGATTTATTCCTTTTTTCTCTCCTCTTCTTTTGCTAACTTTTTTATTTATATATTTATGGCTATTTTATTTCTTTTTCATTTGCCTTTTTCCTTCCCTTTTTTCTCTTTTTTCGCTTACGTTTTTATATATTTGTCTCTTTTGAAAAAGTTTATTTCTCATTTCTGTGTTTTTGTTGTTGTTGAAGAGCACACACAGTAATGTATACATCCCCATTGTGGATTAAATTGTCTGGGAGTTCAGCTGAAGCTGTAAATTTCAAAAGGCCTCACCAGGGACTATTGGAAAGATTTTATCCTTTTATTTGCTAAATCTGCTCAGGATATAGGCGTCTACGGTCATTCATATATATCTGCCCCTGTATATGCTTGGTGTCTTCGTTTTTTATCTCAGTCCTTGTTCTATCATTCATTTGCTTAATTTCCTCACGGATGTTACAAGCTTCGTTTCCTCTGTTTATCTTTCCTTGTGTTTGTGAGGATCAGTTTTTCTTCTTCCGTTCTTCATCATTACGTGCCCAAGTAACTTTAACTGCCTCTTTCTGATTTCAAGTTATTTTTTCCTTTGTGTTTCCATTATTTCTAAAATCTTGTCGTTGTTCATATGTTTGGTTCATGTTGCTATTAGCATCTTTCGGTAGAAACCCATGTCTTTTGCCTTAAATCTCTTATTCATCTTGAGGAAATTGTTCAATATTCACAGTTATGCAAGAGGATGGATATTCCGAAACGCTTCAGTACACTTTTCTTTATTTCGAACGATTTTTTTCTGTCTCTTACTACTGTTTAGTGTTTGGAATTTTTTTCTGTCTCTTACTACTGTTTAGTGTTTGGAATATTTTCTGTCTCTTACTACTATTTAGTGTTTGGAATTTATTTCTGTCTCTTACTACTGTCTAGTGTTTGGAATTTATTTCTGTCTCTTACTACTGTTTAGTGTTTGGAATTTATTTCTGTCTCTTACTACTGTTAGTGTTTGGAATTTTTTTATGTCTCTTACTACTGTTTAGTGTTTGGAATTTATTTCTGTCTCTTACTACTGTTTAGTGTTTGGAATTTATTTCTGTCTCTTACTACTGTTAGTGTTTGGAATTTTTTTATGTCTCTTACTACTGTTTAGTGTTTGGAATTTATTTCTGTCTCTTACTACTGTTTAGTGTTTGGAATTTATTTCTGTCTCTTACTACTGTTTAGTGTTTGGAATTTATTTCTGTCTCTTACTACTGTTTAGTGTTTGGAATTTATTTCTGTCTCTTACTACTGTTTAGTGTTTGGAATTTATTTCTGTCTCTTACTACTGTTTAGTGTTTGGAATTTATTTCTGTCTCTTACTACTGTTTAGTGTTTGAAATTTATTTCTGTCTCTTACTACTGTTTAGTGTTTGGAATTTATTTCTGTCTCTTACTACTGTTTAGTGTTTGGAATTTATTTCTGTCTCTTATTAGTGTTTAGTGTTTGGAATTTATTTCTGTCTCTTACTACTGTTTAGTGTTTGGAATTTATTTCTGTCTCTTACTACTGTTTAGTGCTTGGAATTTTTTTCTGTCTCTTACTACTGTTTAGTGTTGGGACTTTTATTCTGTCTCTTACTACTGTTTAGTGTTTGGAATTTTTTTCTGTCTCTTACTACTGTTTAGTGTTTGGAATTTTGTTCTGTCTCTTATTACTGTTTAGTGTTGGTACTTTTATTCTGTCTCTTACTACTGTTTAGTGCTTGGAATTTTTTTTCTGTCTCTTACTACTGTTTAGTGTTTGGAATTTATTTCTGTCTCTTACTACTGTTTAGTGTTTGGAATTTATTTCTGTCTCTTACTACTGTTTAGTGTTTAGAATTTATTTCAGTCTCTTACTAACGTTTAGTGTTTGGAATTTATTTCTGTCTCTTACTACTGTTTAGTGTTTAGAATTTATTTCTGTCTCTTACTACTGTTTAGTGTTTGGAATTTATTTCTGTCTCTTACTACTGTTTAGTGTTTGGAATTTTTATCTGTCTCTTACAAATGTTTCGTGTTTGGAATTTTTTTCTGTCTCTTACTACTGTTTAGTGTTTGGAATTTATTTCTGTCTCTAACTACTGTTTAGTGTTTAGAATTTATTTCTGTCTCTTACTAGTTTTTAGTGTTTAGAATTTATTTCTGTCTCTTACTACTGTTTCGTGTTTGGAATTTTTTCATTCTCTTACTACTGTTTAGTGTTTGGAATTTATTTCTGTCTCTTACTACTGTTTAGTGTTTGGAATTTTTTTCTGTCTCTTACTACTGTTTAGTGTTTGGAATTTATTTCTGTCTCTTACTACTGTTTAGTGTTTGGAATTTATTTCTGTCTCTTACTACTGTTTAGTGTTTGGAATTTTTTTCTGTCTCTTACTAATGTTTAGTGTTTAGAATTTATTTCTGTCTCTTACTACTGTTTAGTGTTTGGAATTTATTTCTGTCTCTTACTACTGTTTAGTGTTTGGAATTTATTTCTGTCTCTTACTATTGTTTAGTGTTTGGAATTTATTTCTGTCTCTTACTACTGTTTAGTGTTTGGAATTTATTTCTGTCTCGTATTACTGTCTAGTGTTTGGAATTTATTTCTGTCTCTTACTACTGTTTAGTGTTTGGAATTTATTTCTGTCTCTTACTACTGTTTAGTGCTTGGAAATTTTTTCTGTCTCTTACTACTGTTTAGTGTTGGGACTTTTATTCTGTCTCTTACTACTGTTTAGTGTTTGGAATTTTTTTCTGTCTCTTACTACTGTTTAGTGTTTGGAATTTTGTTCTGTCTCTTACTACTGTTTAGTGTTGGTACTTTTATTCTGTCTCTTACTACTTTTTAGTGCTTGGAATTTTTTTTCTGTCTCTTACTACTGTTTAGTGTTTGGAATTTATTTCTGTCTCTTACTACTGCTTAGTGTTTGGAATTTATTTCTGTCTCTTACTACTGTTTAGTGTTTAGAATTTATTTCAATCTCTTACTAACGTTTAGTGTTTGGAATTTATTTCTGTCTCTTACTACTGTTTAGTGTTTAGAATTTATTTCTGTCTCTTACTACTGTTTAGTGTTTGGAATTTATTTCTGTCTCTTACTACTGTTTAGTGTTTGGAATTTTTATCTGTCTCTTACTAATGTTTCGTGTTTGGAATTTTTTTCTGTCTCTTACTACTGTTTAGTGTTTGGAATTTATTTCTGTCTCTTACTACTGTTTAGTGTTTAGAATTTATTTCTGTCTCTTACTACTGTTTAGTGTTTAGAATTTATTTCTGTCTCTTACTACTGTTTCGTGTTTGGAATTTTTTCTTTCTCTTACTACTGTTTAGAGTTTGGAATTTATTTCTGTCTCTTACTACTGTTTAGTGTTTTGGAATTTTTTTTCTGTCTCTTACTACTGTTTAGTGTTTGGAATTTTTTTCTGTCTCTTACTACTGTTTAGTGTTTGGAATTTATTTCTGTCTCTTACTACTGTTTAGTGTTTGGAATTTTTTTCTGTCTCTTACTAATGTTTAGTGTTTAGAATTTATTTCTGTCTCTTACTACTGTTTAGTGTTTGGAATTTATTTCTGTCTCTTACTACTGTTTAGTGTTTGGAATTTATTTCTGTCTCTTAGTATTGTTTAGTGTTTGGAATTTATTTCTGTCTCTTACTACTGTTTAGTGTTTGGAATTTATTTCTGTCTCTTACTACTGTTTAGTGTTTGGAATTTATTTCTGTCTCTTATTAGTGTTTAGTGTTTGGAATTTATTTCTGTCTCTTACTACTGTTTAGTGTTTGGAATTTATTTCTGTCTCTTACTACTGTTTAGTGCTTGGAATTTTTTTCTGTCTCTTACTACTGTTTAGTGTTGGGACTTTTATTCTGTCTCTTACTACTGTTTAGTGTTTGGAATTTTTTTCTGTCTCTTACTACTGTTTAGTGTTTGGAATTTTGTTCTGTCTCTTATTACTGTTTAGTGTTGGTACTTTTATTCTGTCTCTTACTACTGTTTAGTGCTTGGAATTTTTTTTTCTGTCTCTTACTACTGTTTAGTGTTTGGAATTTATTTCTGTCTCTTACTACTGTTTAGTGTTTGGAATTTATTTCTGTCTCTTACTACTGTTTAGTGTTTAGAATTTATTTCAGTCTCTTACTAACGTTTAGTGTTTGGAATTTATTTCTGTCTCTTACTACTGTTTAGTGTTTAGAATTTATTTCTGTCTCTTACTACTGTTTAGTGTTTGGAATTTATTTCTGTCTCTTACTACTGTTTAGTGTTTGGAATTTTTATCTGTCTCTTACTAATGTTTCGTGTTTGGAATTTTTTTCTGTCTCTTACTACTGTTTAGTGTTTGGAATTTATTTCTGTCTCTAACTACTGTTTAGTGTTTAGAATTTATTTCTGTCTCTTACTAGTTTTTAGTGTTTAGAATTTATTTCTGACTCTTACTACTGTTTCGTGTTTGGAATTTTTTCATTCTCTTACTACTGTTTAGTGTTTGGAATTTATTTCTGTCTCTTACTACTGTTTAGTGTTTGGAATTTTTTTCTGTCTCTTACTAATGTTTAGTGTTTGGAATTTATTTCTGTCTCTTACTACTGTTTAGTGTTTGGAATTTATTTCTGTCTCTTACTACTGTTTAGAGTTTGGAATTTTTTTCTGTCTCTTACTAATGTTTAGTGTTTAGAATTTATTTCTGTCTCTTACTACTGTTTAGTGTTTGGAATTTATTTCTGTCTCTTACTACTGTTTAGTGTTTGGAATTTATTTCTGTCTCTTACTATTGTTTAGTGTTTGGAATTTATTTCTGTCTCTTACTACTGTTTAGTGTTTGGAATTTATTTCTGTCTCGTATTACTGTCTAGTGTTTGGAATTTATTTCTGTCTCTTACTACTGTTTAGTGTTTGGAATTTATTTCTGTCTCTTACTACTGTTTAGTGCTTGGAAATTTTTTCTGTCTCTTACTACTGTTTAGTGTTGGGACTTTTATTCTGTCTCTTACTACTGTTTAGTGTTTGGAATTTTTTTCTGTCTCTTACTACTGTTTAGTGTTTGGAATTTTGTTCTGTCTCTTACTACTGTTTAGTGTTGGTACTTTTATTCTGTCTCTTACTACTTTTTAGTGCTTGGAATTTTTTTTCTGTCTCTTACTACTGTTTAGTGTTTGGAATTTATTTCTGTCTCTTACTAC
This sequence comes from Ascarosepion bandense, assembly GCA_037127315.1. NCBI lineage: Eukaryota > Metazoa > Mollusca > Cephalopoda > Sepiida > Sepiidae > Ascarosepion > Ascarosepion bandense. Next base: position 1,153,376 of record JBBBDQ010001862.1, on the reverse strand, counting down.
TGCTTAGTGTTTGGAATTTATTTCTGTCTCTTACTACTGTTTAGTGTTTAGAATTTATTTCAATCTCTTACTAACGTTTAGTGTTTGGAATTTATTTCTGTCTCTTACTACTGTTTAGTGTTTAGAATTTATTTCTGTCTCTTACTACTGTTTAGTGTTTGGAATTTATTTCTGTCTCTTACTACTGTTTAGTGTTTGGAATTTTTATCTGTCTCTTACTAATGTTTCGTGTTTGGAATTTTTTTCTGTCTCTTACTACTGTTTAGTGTTTGGAATTTATTTCTGTCTCTAACTACTGTTTAGTGTTTAGAATTTATTTCTGTCTCTTACTAGTTTTTAGTGTTTAGAATTTATTTCTGACTCTTACTACTGTTTCGTGTTTGGAATTTTTTCATTCTCTTACTACTGTTTAGTGTTTGGAATTTATTTCTGTCTCTTACTACTGTTTAGTGTTTGGAATTTTTTTCTGTCTCTTACTAATGTTTAGTGTTTGGAATTTATTTCTGTCTCTTACTACTGTTTAGTGTTTGGAATTTATTTCTGTCTCTTACTACTGTTTAGAGTTTGGAATTTTTTTCTGTCTCTTACTAATGTTTAGTGTTTAGAATTTATTTCTGTCTCTTACTACTGTTTAGTGTTTGGAATTTATTTCTGTCTCTTACTACTGTTTAGTGTTTGGAATTTATTTCTGTCTCTTACTATTGTTTAGTGTTTGGAATTTATTTCTGTCTCTTACTACTGTTTAGTGTTTGGAATTTATTTCTGTCTCGTATTACTGTCTAGTGTTTGGAATTTATTTCTGTCTCTTACTACTGTTTAGTGTTTGGAATTTATTTCTGTCTCTTACTACTGTTTAGTGCTTGGAAATTTTTTCTGTCTCTTACTACTGTTTAGTGTTGGGACTTTTATTCTGTCTCTTACTACTGTTTAGTGTTTGGAATTTTTTTCTGTCTCTTACTACTGTTTAGTGTTTGGAATTTTGTTCTGTCTCTTACTACTGTTTAGTGTTGGTACTTTTATTCTGTCTCTTACTACTTTTTAGTGCTTGGAATTTTTTTTCTGTCTCTTACTACTGTTTAGTGTTTGGAATTTATTTCTGTCTCTTACTACTGCTTAGTGTTTGGAATTTATTTCTGTCTCTTACTACTGTTTACTGTTTAGAATTTATTTCAATCTCTTACTAACGTTTAGTGTTTGGAATTTATTTCTGTCTCTTACTACTGTTTAGTGTTTAGAATTTATTTCTGTCTCTTACTACTGTTTAGTGTTTGGAATTTATTTCTGTCTCTTACTACTGTTTAGTGTTTGGAATTTTTATCTGTCTCTTACTAATGTTTCGTGTTTGGAATTTTTTTCTGTCTCTTACTACTGTTTAGTGTTTGGAATTTATTTCTGTCTCTTACTACTGTTTAGTGTTTAGAATTTATTTCTGTCTCTTACTACTGTTTAGTGTTTAGAATTTATTTCTGTCTCTTACTACTGTTTCGTGTTTGGAATTTTTTCTTTCTCTTACTACTGTTTAGAGTTTGGAATTTATTTCTGTCTCTTACTACTGTTTAGTGTTTTGGAATTTTTTTCTGTCTCTTACTACTGTTTAGTGTTTGGAATTTTTTTCTGTCTCTTACTACTGTTTAGTGTTTGGAATTTATTTCTGTCTCTTACTACTGTTTAGTGTTTGGAATTTTTTTCTGTCTCTTACTAATGTTTAGTGTTTAGAATTTATTTCTGTCTCTTACTACTGTTTAGTGTTTGGAATTTATTTCTGTCTCTTACTACTGTTTAGTGTTTGGAATTTATTTCTGTCTCTTAGTATTGTTTAGTGTTTGGAATTTATTTCTGTCTCTTACTACTGTTTAGTGTTTGGAATTTATTTCTGTCTCGTATTACTGTTTAGTGTTTGGAATTTATTTCTGTCTCTTACTACTGTTTAGTGTTTGGAATTTATTTCTGTCTCTTACTACTGTTTAGTGCTTGGAATTTTTTTCTGTCTCTTACTACTGTTTAGTGTTGGGACTTTTATTCTGTCTCTTACTACTGTTTAGTGTTTGGAATTTTTTTCTGTCTCTTACTACTGTTTAGTGTTTGGAATTTTGTTCTGTCTCTTACTACTGTTTAGTGTTGTTACTTTTATTCTGTCTCTTACTACTTTTTAGTGCTTGGAATTTTTTTTCTGTCTCTTACTACTGTTTAGTGTTTGGAATTTATTTCTGTCTCTTACTACTGTTTAGTGTTTGGAATTTATTTCTGTCTCTTACTACTGTTTAGTGTTTAGAATTTATTTCTGTCTCTTACTAATGTTTAGTGTTTGGAATTTATTTCTGTCTCTTACTACTGTTTAGTGTTTAGAATTTATTTCTGTCTCTTACTACTGTTTAGTGTTTGGAATTTATTTCTGTCTCTTACTACTGTTTAGTGTTAGGAATTTTTATCTGTCTCTTACTAATGTTTCGTGTTTGGAATTTTTTTCTGTCTCTTACTACTGTTTAGTGTTTGGAATTTATTTCTGTCTCTTATTACTGTTTAGTGTTTGGAATTTATTTCTGTCGCTTACTACTGTTTAGTGTTTAGAATTTATTTCTGTCTCTTACTACTGTTTCGTGTTTGGAATTTTTCCTTTCTCTTACTACTGTTTAGTGTTAGGAATTTATTTCTGTCTCTTACTACTGTTTAGTGTTTGGAATTTTTTTCTGTCTCTTACTACTGTTTAGTGTTTGGAATTTTTTTCTGTCTCTTACTACTGTTTAGTGTTTGGAATTTATATCTGTCTCTTACTACTGTTTAGTGTTTGGAATTTTTATCTGTCTTTTACTAATGTTTCGTGTTTGGAATTTTTTTCTGTCTCTTACTACTGTTTAGTGTTTGGAATTTATTTCTGTCTCTTACAACTGTTTAGTGTTTAGAATTTATTTCTGTCTTTTACTACTGTTTAGTGTTTAGAATTTATTTCTGTCTCTTACTACTGTTTCGTGTTTGGAATTTTTTCTTTCTCTTACTACTGTTTAGTGTTTGGAATTTATTTCTGTCTCTTACTACTGTTTAGTGTTTGGAATTTATTTGGGTCTCTTACGACTGTTTAGTGTTTGGAATTTTTTTCTGTCTCTTACTACTGTTTAGTGTTTGGAATTTATTTCTGTCTCTTATTACTGTTTAGTGTTTGGAATTTTTTTCTGTCTCTTACTAATGTTTAGTGTTTAGAATTTATTTCTGTCTCTTACTAATGTTTAGAGTTTAGAATTTATTTCTGTCTCTTACTACTGTTTAGTGTTTGGAATTTTGTTCTGTCTCTTACTACTGTTTAGTGTTGGTACTTTTATTCTGTCTCTTACTACTTTTTAGTGCTTGGAATTTTTTTTCTGTCTCTTACTACTGTTTAGTGTTTGGAATTTATTTCTGTCTCTTACTACTGTTTAGTGTTTGGAATTTATTTCTGTCTCTTACTACTGTTTAGTGTTTAGAATTTATTTCTGTCTCTTACTAATGTTTAGTGTTTGGAATTTATTTCTGTCTCTTACTACTGTTTAGTGTTTAGAATTTATTTCTGTCTCTTACTACTGTTTAGTGTTTGGAATTTATTTCTGTCTCTTACTACTGTTTAGTGTTAGGAATTTTTATCTGTCTCTTACTAATGTTTCGTGTTTGGAATTTTTTTCTGTCTCTTACTACTGTTTAGTGTTTGGAATTTATTTCTGTCTCTTATTACTGTTTAGTGTTTGGAATTTATTTCTGTCTCTTACTACTGTTTAGTGTTTAGAATTTATTTCTGTCTCTTACTACTGTTTCGTGTTTGGAATTTTTCCTTTCTCTTACTACTGTTTAGTGTTAGGAATTTATTTCTGTCTCTTACTACTGTTTAGTGTTTGGAATTTTTTTCTGTCTCTTACTACTGTTTAGTGTTTGGAATTTTTTTCTGTCTCTTACTACTGTTTAGTGTTTGGAATTTATATCTGTCTCTTACTACTGTTTAGTGTTTGGAATTTTTATCTGTCTCTTACTAATGTTTCGTGTTTGGAATTTTTTTCTGTCTCTTACTACTGTTTAGTGTTTGGAATTTATTTCTGTCTCTTACTACTGTTTAGTGTTTAGAATTTATTTCTGTCTTTTACTACTGTTTAGTGTTTAGAATTTATTTCTGTCTCTTACTACTGTTTCGTGTTTGGAATTTTTTCTTTCTCATACTACTGTTTAGTGTTTGGAATTTATTTCTGTCTCTTACTACTGTTTAGTGTTTGGAATTTATTTGGGTCTCTTACGACTGTTTAGTGTTTGGAATTTTTTTCTGTCTCTTACTACTGTTTAGTGTTTGGAATTTTTTTCTGTCTCTTATTACTGTTTAGTGTTTGGAATTTTTTTCTGTCTCTTACTAATGTTTAGTGTTTAGAATTTATTTCTGTCTCTTACTAATGTTTAGTGTTTAGAATTTATTTCTGTCTCTTACTACTGTTTAGTGTTTGGAATTTATTTCTGTCTCTTACTACTGTTTAGTGTTTGGAATTTATTTCTGTCTCTTACTATTGTTTAGTGTTTGGAATTTATTTCTGTCTCTTACTACTGTTTAGTGTTTGGAATTTATTTCTGTCTCGTATTACTGTTTAGTGTTTGGAATTTATTTCTGTCTCTTACTACTGTTTAGTGTCTGGAATTTATTTCTGTCTCTTACAACTGTTTAGTGCTTGGAATTTTTTTCTGTCTCTTACTACTGTTTAGTGTTGGGACTTTTATTCTGTCTCTTACTACTGTTTAGTGTTTGGAATTTTTTTCTGTCTCTTACTACTGTTTAGTGTTTGGAATTTTGTTCTGTCTCTTACTACTGTTTAGTGTTGGTACTTTTATTCTGTCTCTTACTACTGTTTAGTGCTTGGAATTTTTTTTCTGTCTCTTACTACTGTTTAGTGTTTGGAATTTATTTCTGTCTCTTACTACTGTTTAGTGTTTGGAATTTATTTCTGTCTCATACTACTGTTTAGTGTTTAGAATTTATTTCTGTCTCTTACTAATGTTTAGTGTTTGGAATTTATTTCTGTCTCTTACTACTGTTTAGTGTTTAGAATTTATTTCTGTCTCTTACTACTGTTTAGTGTTTGGAATTTATTTCTGTCTCTTACTACTGTTTAGTGTTAGAAATTTTTATCTGTCTCTTACTAATGTTTCGTGTTTGGAATTTTTTTCTGTCTCTTACTAGTGTTTAGTGTTTGGAATTTATTTCTGTCTCTTATTACTGTTTAGTGTTTAGAATTTATTTCTGTCTCTTACTACTGTTTAGTGTTTAGAATTTATTTCTGTCTCTTACTACTGTTTCGTGTTTGGAATTTTTCCTTTCTCTTACTACTGTTTAGTGTTAGGAATTTATTTCTGTCTCTTACTACTGTTTAGTGTTTGGAATTTTTTTCTGTTTCTTACTACTGTTTAGTGTTTGGAATTTTTTTCTATCTCTTACTACTGTTTAGTGTTTGGAATTTATTTCTGTCTCTTACTACTGTTTAGTGTTTGGAATTTTTTTCTGTCTCTTACTAATGTTTAGTGTTTAGAATTTATTTCTGTCTCTTACTACTGTTTCGTGTTTGGAATTTTTTCTTTCTCTTACTACTGTTTAGTGTTTGAAATTTATTTCTGTCTCTTACTACTGTTTAGTGTTTGGAATTTTTTTCTGTCTCTTACTACTGTTTAGTGTTTGGAATTTTTTTCTGTCTCTTACTACTGTTTAGTGTGTGGAATTTATTTCTATCTCTTACTACTGTTTAGTGTTTGGAATTTATTTCTGTCTCTTACTATTGTTTAGTGTTTGGAATTTTTTTCGGTCTCTTACTAATGTTTAGTGTTTGGAATTTATTTCTGTCTCTTACTACTGTTTAGAGTTTGGAATTTATTTCTGTCTCTTACTACTGTTTAGTGTTTGGAATTTTTTTCGGTCTCGTACTACTGTTTAGTGTTTGGAATATTTTTCTGTCTCTTACTACTGTTTAGTGTTTGGAATTTATTTCTGTCTCTTACTACTGTTTAGTGTTTGGAATTTTTTTCTGTCTCTTACTACTGTTTAGTGTTGGGAATTTTTTTCTCTCTCTTACTACTGTTTAGTGCTTGGAATTTTTTTTCTGTCTCTTACTACTGTTTAGTGTTTGGAATTTTTTTCTGTCTCTTACTACTGTTTAGTGTTTAGAATTTATTTCTGTCTCTTACTACTGTTTAGTGTTTGGAATTTATTTCTGTCTCTTACTACTGTTTAGTGTTTGGTATTTTTTTCTGTCTCTTAATATTGTTTAGTGTTTGGAATTTATTTCTGTCTCTTACTACTGTTTAGTGTTTGGAATTTATTTCTGTCTCTTACTACTGTTTAGTGTTTGGAATTTATTTCTGTCTCTTACTACTGTTTAGTGTTTGGAATTTTTTTCGGTCTCTTACTACTGTTTAGTGTTTGGAATTTATTTCTGTCTCTTACTACTGTTTAGTGTTTAGAATTTATTTCTGTCTCTTACTAATGTTTAGTGTTTGGAATTTATTTCTGTCTCTTACTACTGTTTAGTGTTTAGAATTTATTTCTGTCTCTTACTACTGTTTAGTGTTTGGAATTTATTTCTGTCTCTTACTACTGTTTAGTGTTAGGAATTTTTATCTGTCTCTTACTAATGTTTCGTGTTTGGAATTTTTTTCTGTCTCTTACTAGTGTTTAGTGTTTGGAATTTATTTCTGTCTCTTATTACTGTTTAGTGTTTAGAATTTATTTCTGTCTCTTACTACGGTTTAGTGTTTAGAATTTATTTCTGTCTCTTACTACTGTTTCGTGTTTGGAATTTTTCCTTTCTCTTACTACTGTTTAGTGTTAGGAATTTATTTCTGTCTCTTACTACTGTTTAGTGTTTGGAATTTTTTTCTGTCTCTTACTACTGTTTAGTGTTTGGAATTTTTTTCTGTCTCTTACTACTGTTTAGTGTTTGGAATTTATTTCTGTCTCTTACTACTGTTTAGAGGTTTGGAATTTTTTTCTGACTCTTACTAATGTTTAGAGTTTAGAATTTATTTCTGTCTCTTACTACTGTTTCGTGTTTGGAATTTTTTTTCTTTCTCTTACTACTGTTTGGTGTTTGAAGTTATTTCTGTCTCTTACTACTGTTTAGTGTTTGGAATTTTTTTCTGTCTCTTACTACTGTTTAGTTTTGGAATTTTTTCTGTCTCTTACTACTGTATAGTGTTTGGAATTTATTTCTGTCTCTTACTACTGTTTAGTGTTTGGAATTTATTTCTGTCTCTTACTACTGTTTAGTGTTTGGAATTTTTTTTTCGGTCTCTTACTACTGTTTAGTGTTTGGAATTTATTTCTGTCTCTTACTACTGTTTAGTGTTTGGAATTTATTTCTGTCTGTTACTACTGTTTAGTGTTTGGAATTTTCCGGTCTCTTACTACTGTTTAGTGTTTGGAATATTTTTCTGTCTCTTACTACTGTTTAGTGTTTGGAATTTTTTTCTGTCTCTTAATACTGTTTAGTGTTGGGAATTTTTTCTCTCTTACTACTGTTTAGTGCTTAGAATTTTTTTTCTGTCTCTTACTACTGTTTAGTGTTTGGAATTTTTTTCTGTCTCTTACTACTGTTTAGTGTTTAGAATTTATTTCTGTCTCTTACTATTGTTTAGTGTTTGGAATTTATTTCTGTCTCTTACTACTGTTTTGAGTGTTTGTGGTATTTTTTTCTGTCTCTTAATATTGTTTAGTGTTTGGAATTTGTTTCTGTCTCTTACTATTGTTTAGTGTTTGGAATTTTTTTTCTGTCTCTTACTAGTGTTTAGTGTTTGGAATATATGTGTGTCTCTTACTGCTGTTTGGTTTTGGAATTTATTTCTGTCTCTTACTACTGTTTAGTGTTTAATTTATTTCTGTCTCTTACTACTGTTTAGTGTTTGGAATTTATTTCTGTCTCTTACTACTGTTTAGTTTTTGGAATTTATTTCTGTCTCTTACTACTGTTTAGTGTTTGGAATTTTTTTCTGTCTCTTACTACTGTTTAGTGTTTGGAATTTATTTCTGTCTCTTAATACTGTTTAGTGTTTGGAATTTTTTCTGTCTCTTACTACTGTTTAGTGTTTAGAATTTATTTTTGTCTCTTACTACTGTTTAGTGTTTGGAATTTATTTCTGTCTCTTACTACTGTTTAGTTTTTAGAATTTATTTCTGTCTCTTACTACTGTTTCGTGTTTGGAATTTTTTTCTTTCTCTTACTACTGTTTAGTGTTTGGAATTTATTTCTGTCTCTTAATACTGTTTAGTATTTGGAGTTTTTTTCTGTCTCTTACTACTGTTTAGTGTTGGGACTTTTTTCTGTCTCTTTACTGTTTGAGTACTTGGAATTTTTTTCTGTCTCTTACTACTGTTTAGTGTTGATTTTTTCTGTCTCTCTTACTACTGTTTAGTGTTTGGAATTTTTTCTGTCTCTTACTAGTGTTTAGTGTTTGGAATTTATTTCTGTCTCTTACTACTGTTTAGTGTTAGGAATTTTTATCTGTCTCTTACTAATGTTTCGTGTTTGGAATTTATTTCTGTCTCTTACTACTGTTTAGTGTTTGAAATTTATTTCTGTCTCTTATTACTGTTTAGTGTTTAGAATTTATTTCTGTCTCTTACTACTGTTTAGTGTGTAGAATTTATTTCTGTCTCTTACTACTGTTTCATTGTTTGAATTTATCCTTTCTCTTACTACTGTTTAGAGTTTGGAATTTATTTCTGTCTCTTACTACTGTTTAGTGTTTGGAATTTTTTTCTGTCTCTTACTACTGTTTAGTGTTTGGAATTTTGTTCTGTCTCTTACTACTGTTTAGTGTTGGTACTTTTGTTCTGTCTTACTACTTTTTAGTGCTTGGAATTTATTTCTGTCTCTTATTACTGTTTAGTGTTTGGAATTTATTTCTGTCGCTTACTACTGTTTAGTGTTTAGAATTTATTTCTGTCTCTTACTACTGTTTCGTGTTTGGAATTTTTCCTTTCTCTTACTACTGTTTAGTGTTAGGAATTTATTTCTGTCTCTTACTACTGTTTAGTGTTTGGAATTTTTTTCTGTCTCTTACTACTGTTTAGTGTTTGGAATTTTTTCTGTCTCTTACTACTGTTTAGTGTTTGGAATTCTTATATCTGTCTCTTACTACTGTTTAGTGTTTGGAATTTTTATCTGTCTCTTACTAATGTTTCGTGTTTGGAATTTTTTTCTGTCTCTTACTACTGTTTAGTGTTTGGAATTTATTTCTGTCTCTTACAACTGTTTAGTGTTTAGAATTTATTTCTGTCTTTTACTACTGTTTAGTGTTTAGAATTTATTTTTCTGTCTCTTACTACTGTTTCGTGTTTGGAATTTTTTCTTTCTCTTTACTACTGTTTAGTGTTTGAATTTATTTTGCCTCATTACTGTTTAGTGTTTGGAATTTATTTGGGTCTCTTACGACTGTTTAGTGTTTGGAATTTTTTTCTGTCTCTTACTACTGTTTAGTGTTTGGAATTTATTTCTGTCTCTTATTACTGTTTAGTGTTTGGAATTTTTTTCTGTCTCTTACTAATGTTTAGTGTTTAGAATTTATTTCTGTCTCTTACTAATGTTTAGAGTTTAGAATTTATTTCTGTCTCTTACTACTGTTTAGTGTTTGGAATTTTTGTTCTGTCTCTTACTACTGTTTAGTGTTGGTACTTTTATTCTGTCTCTTACTACTTTTTAGTGCTTGAATTTTTTTTCTGTCTCTTACTACTGTTTAGTGTTTGGAATTTATTTCTGTCTCTTACTACTGTTTAGTGTTTGGAATTTATTTCTGTCTCTTACTACTGTTTAGTGTTTAGAATTTATTTCTGTCTCTTACTAATGTTTAGTGTTTGGAATTTATTTCTGTCTCTTACTACTGTTTAGTGTTTAGAATTTATTTCTGTCTCTTACTACTGTTTAGTGTTTGGAATTTATTTCCGTCTCTTACTACTGTTTAGTGTTAGGAATTTTTATCTGTCTCTTACTAATGTTTCGTGTTTGGAATTTTTTCTGTCTCTTACTACTGTTTAGTGTTTGGAATTTATTTCTGTCTCTTATTACTGTTTAGTGTTTGGAATTTATTTCTGTCTCTTACTACTGTTTAGTGTTTAGAATTTATTTCTGTCTCTTACTAGTGTTTCGTGTTTGGAATTTTTCCTTTCTCTTACTACTGTTTAGTGTTAGGAATTTATTTCTGTCTCTTACTACTGTTTAGTGTTTGGAATTTTTTTCTGTCTCTTACTACTGTTTAGTGTTTGGAATTTATTTCTGGTTCTTTACTACTGTTTAGTGTTTGGAATTTTTTTCTGTCTCTTACTAATGTTTAGTGTTTAGAATTTATTTCTGTCTCTTACTACTGTTTCGTGTTTGGAATTTTTTCTTTCTCTTACTACTGTTTAGTGTTTGAAATTTATTTCTGTCTCTTACTACTGTTTAGTGTTTGGAATTTTTTTCTGTCTCTTACTACTGTTTAGTGTTTGGAATTTTTTTCTGTCTCTTACTACTGTTTAGTGTGTGGAATTTATTTCTATTTTTTACTAATGTTTAGTGTTTGGAATTTATTTCTGTCTCTTACTATTGTTTAGTGTTTGGAATTTTTTTTTCGGTCTCTTACTAATGTTTAGTGTTTGGAATTTATTTCTGTCTCTTACTACTGTTTAGAGTTTGGAATTTATTTCTTGTCTCTTACTACTGTTTAGTGTTTGGAATTTTTTTCGGTCTCTTACTACTGTTTAGTGTTTGGAATATTTTTCTGTCTCTTACTACTGTTTAGTGTTTGGAATTTATTTCTGTCTCTTACTACTGTTTAGTGTTTGGAATTTTTTCTGTCTCTTACTGTTTAGTGTTGGGAATTTTTTTCTCTCTCTACTACTGTTTAGTGCTTGGAATTTTTTTTTCTGTCTCTTACTACTGTTTAGTGTTTGGAATTTTTTTCTGTCTCTTACTACTGTTTAGTGTTTAGAATTTATTTCTGTCTCTTACTACTGTATAGTGTTTGGAATTTATTTCTGTCTCTTACTAATAGTTGGTGTTTGGTATTTTTTTTCTGTCTCTTAATACTGTTTAGTGTTTGGAATTTATTTCTGGTTCTTTACTACTGTTTAGTGTTTGGAATTTATTTCTGTCTCTTACTACTGTTTAGTGTTTGGAATTTATTTCTGTCTCTTACTACTGTTTAGTGTTTGGAATTTTTTCGGTCTCTTACTACTGTTTAGCAGTTTTGAATTTATTTCTTGTCTCTTACTACTGTTTAGTGTTTAGAATTTATTTCTGTCTCTTACTAATGCTAGTACTTGGAATTTATTTCTGTCTCTTACTACTGTTTAGTGTTTAGAATTTATTTCTGTCTCTTACTACTGTTTAGTGTTTGGAATTTATTTCTGTCTCTTACTACTGTTTAGTGTTAGGAATTTTTATCTGTCTCTTACTAATGTTTCGTGTTTGGAATTTTTTTCTGTCTCTTACTAGTGTTTAGTGTTTGGAATTTATTTCTGTCTCTTATTACTGTTTAGTGTTTAGAATTTATTTCTGTCTCTTACTACGGTTTAGTGTTTAGAATTTATTTCTGTCTCTTACTACTGTTTCGTGTTTTGAATTCCTTTTTCCTTTCTCTTCTTTACTACTGTTTAGTGTTTAGAATTTATTTCTGTCTCTTACTAATGTTTAGTGTTTGGAATTTATTTCTGTCTCTTACTACTGTTTAGTGTTTAGAATTTATTTCTGTCTCTTACTACTGTTTAGTGTTTGGTCTATTTCTGTCTCTTACTACTGTTTCGTGTTTGGAATTTTTTCTTTCTCTTACTACTGTTTAGTGTTTGAAATTTATTTCTGTCTCTTACTACTGTTTAGTGTTTGGAATTTTTTTCTGTCTCTTACTACTGTTTAGTTTTTGGAATTTTTTTTTCTGTCTCTTACTACTGTATAGTGTTTGGAATTTATTTCTGTCTCTTACTACTGTTTAGTGTTTGGAATTTATTTCTGTCTCTTACTACTGTTTAGTGTTTGGAATTTTTTCGGTCTCTTACTACTGTTTAGTGTTTGGAATTTATTTCTTGTCTCTTACTACTGTTTAGTGTTTGGAATTTATTTCTGTCTGTTACTACTGTTTAGTGTTTGGAATTTTTTCGGTCTCTTACTACTGTTTAGTGTTTGGAATATTTTTCTTGTCTCTTACTACTGTTTAGTGTTTGGAATTTATTTCTGTCTCTTACTACTGTTTAGTGTTTGGAATTTTTTTCTGTCTCTTAATACTGTTTAGTGTTGAATTTTTTCTCTCTTACTACTGTTTAGTGCTTGGAATTTTTTTTTCTGTCTCTTACTACTGTTTAGTGTTTGGAATTTTTTTCTGTCTCTTACTACTGTTTAGTGTTTAGAATTTATTTCTGTCTCTTACTATTGTTTAGTGTTTGGAATTTATTTCTGTCTCTTACTACTGTTTAGTGTTTGGTATATTTTCTGTCTCTTAATATTGTTTAGTGTTTGGTCATTTCTGTCTCTTACTACTGTTTAGTGTTTGGAATTTTTTTCTGTCTCTTACTAGTGTTTAGTGTTTGGAATATATGTGTGTGTCTCTTACTGCTGTTTAGTTTTTGGAATTTATTTCTGTCTCTTACTACTGTTTAGTGTTTAGAATTTATTTCTGTCTCTTACTACTGTTTAGTGTTTGGAATTTATTTCTGTCTCTTACTACTGTTTAGTTTTTGGAATTTATTTCTGTCTCTTACTACTGTTTAGTGTTTGGAATTTTTTTCTGTCTCTTACTACTGTTTAGTGTTTGGAATTTATTTCTGTCTCTTACTTACTGTTTAGTGTTTGGAATTTTTTTCTGTCTCTTTACTACTGTTTAGTGTTTAGAATTTATTTTTGTCTCTTACTACTGTTTAGTGTTTGGAATTTATTTCTGTCTCTTACTACTGTTTAGTTTTTTAGAATTTATTTCTGTCTCTTACTACTGTTTCGTGTTTGGAATTTTTCTTTCTCTTACTACTGTTTAGTGTTTCCTGAATTTATTTCTGTCTCTTAATACTGTTTAGTATTTGGAGTTTTTTTCTGTCTCTTACTACTGTTTAGTGTTGGGACTTTTTTCTTGTCTCTTACTACTGTTTAGTGCTTGGAATTTTTTTTTCTGTCTCTTACTACTGTTTAGTGTTTGGAATTTTTTTCTGTCTCTTACTACTGTTTAGTGTTTGGAATTTTTTTCTGTCTCTTACTAGTGTTTAGTGTTTGGAATTTATTTCTGTCTCTTACTACTGTTTAGTGTTAGGAATTTTTCATCTGTCTCTTACTAATGTTTCGTGTTTGGAATTTTTTTCTGTCTCTTACTACTGTTTAGTGTTTGAAATTTATTTCTGTCTCTATTACTGTTTAGTGTTTAGAATTTATTTCTGTCTCTTACTACTGTTTAGTGTGTAGAATTTATTTCTGTCTCTTACTACTGTTTCGTGTTTGAATTATCCTTTCTCTTACTACTGTTTAGAGTTTGGAATTTATTTCTGTCTCTTACTACTGTTTAGTGTTTGGAATTTTTTTCTGTCTCTTACTACTGTTTAGTGTTTGGAATTTTGTTCTGTCTCTTACTACTGTTTAGTGTTACATTTTTGTTCTGTCTCTTACTACTTTTTAGTGCTTGGAATTTATTTCTGTCTCTTATTACTGTTTAGTGTTTGGAATTTATTTCTGTCGCTTACTACTGTTTAGTGTTTAGAATTTATTTCTGTCTCTTACTACTGTTTCGTGTTTGGAATTTTTCCTTTCTCTTACTACTGTTTAGTGTTAGGAATTTATTTCTGTCTCTTACTACTGTTTAGTGTTTGGAATTTTTTTCTGTCTCTTACTACTGTTTAGTGTTTGGAATTTATTTCTGTCTCTTACAACTGTTTAGTGTTTAGAATTTATTTCTGTCTTTTACTATTGTGTGGTTAGAATTATTTCTGTCTCTTACTACTGTTTCGTGTTTGAATTTTTTCTTTCTCTTACTACTGTTTAGTGTTTAAATTTATTTCTGTCTCTTACTACTGTTTGAGTGTTTGGAATTTATTGGGTCTCTTACGACTGTTTAGTGTTTGATTTTTCTGTCTTACTACTGTTTAGTGTTTGGAATTTATTTCTGTCTCTTATTACTGTTTAGTGTTTGAATTTTTTTCTGTCTCTTACTAATGTTAGTGTTTAGAATTTATTTCTGTCTCTTACTAATGTTTAGAGTTTAGAATTTATTTCTGTCTCTTACTACTGTTTAGTGTTTGGAATTTTGTTCTGTCTCTTACTACTGTTTAGTGTTATTTACATTTTTTATTCTGTCTCTTACTACTTTTTAGTGCTTGAATTTTTTTTCTGTCTCTTACTACTGTTTAGTGTTTGGAATTTATTTCTGTCTCTTACTACTGTTTAGTGTTTGGAATTTATTTCTGTCTCTTACTACTGTTTAGTGTTTAGAATTTATTTCTGTCTCTTACTAATGTTTAGTGTTTGGAATTTATTTCTGTCTCTTACTACTGTTTAGTGTTTAAATTTATTTCTGTCTCTTATACTGTTTAGTGTTTGGAATTTATTTCTGTCTCTTACTACTGTTTAGTGTTAGGAATTTTTATCTGCTCTTACTAATGTTTCGTGTTTGGAATTTTTTTCTGTCTCTTACTATGTTTAGTGTTTGGAATTTATTTCTGTCTCTTATTACTGTTTAGTGTTTGGAATTTATTTCTGTCTCTTACTACTGTTTAGTGTTTAGAATTTATTTCTGTCTCTTACTAGTGTTTCGTGTTTGGAATTTTCCTTTCTCTTACTACTGTTTAGTGTTAGGGGCCTATTTCTGTCTCTTACTACTGTTTAGTGTTTGGAATTTTTCTGTCTCTTACTACTGTTTAGTGTTTTGGAATTTTTTTTTCTGTCTTACTACTGTTTAGTAGTGTTTGGAATTTATATCTGTCTCTTACCACTGTTTAGTGTTTGGAATTTTTATCTGTCTCTTACTAATGTGTCGTGTTTGGAATTTTTATGTCTCTTACTACTGTTTAGTGTTTTGGAATTTATTTCTGTCTCTTACTACTGTTTAGTGTTTAGAATTTATTTCTGTCTTTTACTACTGTTTAGTGTTTAGAATTATTTCTGTCTCTTACTACTGTTTCGTGTTTGGAATTTTTCTTTCTCATACTACTGTTTAGTGTTTGGAATTTATTTCTGTCTCTTACTACTGTTTAGTGTTTGAAATTTATTTGGGTCTCTTACGACTGTTTAGTGTTTGGAATTTTTTTCTGTCTCTTACTACTGTTTAGTGTTTGGAATTTATTTCTGTCTCTTATTACTGTTTAGTGTTTGGAATTTTTTCTGTCTCTTACTAATGTTTAGTGTTTTTAAATTTATTTCTGTCTCTTTACTAATGTTTAGTGTTTAGAATTTATTTCTGTCTCTTACTACTGTTTAGTGTTTGGAATTTATTTCTGTCTCTTACTACTGTTTAGTGTTTGGAATTTATTTCTGTCTCTTACTATTGTTTAGTGTTTGAAGTTATTTCTGTCTCTTACTGTTTAGTGTTTGGAATTTATTTCTGTCTCGTATTACTGTTTAGTGTTTGGAATTTATTTCTGTCTCTTACTGTTTAGTGTTTGGAATTTTTTCTGTCTCTTACTGTTTAGTGTTTGGAATTTATATCTGTCTCTTACTACTGTTAGTGTTTGGAATTTTTTGTTCTGTCTCTTACTACTGTTTAGTGTTGGTACTTTTATTCTGTCTCTTACTACTGTTTAGTGCTTGGAATTTTTTTTCTGTCTCTTACTACTGTTTAGTGTTTGGAATTTATTTCTGTCTCTTACTACTGTTTAGTGTTTGGAATTTATTTCTGTCTCATACTACTGTTTAGTGTTTAGAATTTATTTCTGTCTCTTACTAATGTTTAGTGTTTGGAATTTATTTCTGTCTCTTACTACTGTTTAGTGTTTGAATTTATTTCTGTCTCTTACTACTGTTTAGTGTTTGGAATTTATTTCTGTCTCTTACTACTGTTTAGTGTTAGAAATTTTTATCTGTATCTTACTAATGTTTCGTGTTTGGGGAATTTTTTTCTGTCTCTTACTAGTGTTTAGTGTTTGGAATTTATTTCTGTCTCTTATTACTGTTTAGTGTTTAGAATTTATTTCTGTCTCTTACTACTGTTTAGTGTTTAGAATTTATTTCTGTCTCTTACTACTTTTTCGTGTTTGGAATTTTTCCTTTCTCTTACTACTGTTTAGTGTTAGGAATTTATTTCTGTCTCTTACTACTGTTTAGTGTTTGGAATTTTTTTCTGTTTCTTACTACTGTTTAGTGTTTGGAATTTTTTTCTATCTCGTACTACTGTTTAGTGTTTGGAATTTATTTCTGTCTCTTACTACTGTTTAGTGTTTGGAATTTTTTTCTGTCTCTTACTAATGTTTAGTGTTTAGAATTTATTTCTGTCTCTTACTACTGTTTCGTGTTTGGAATTTTTTCTTTCTCTTACTACTGTTTAGTGTTTGAAATTTATTTCTGTCTCTTACTACTGTTTAGTGTTTGGAATTTTTTTCTGTCTCTTACTACTGTTTAGTGTTTGGAATTTTTTTCTGTCTCTTACTACTGTTTAGTGTGTGGAATTTATTTCTATCTCTTACTACTGTTTAGTGTTTGGAATTTATTTCTGTCTCTTACTATTGTTTAGTGTTTGGAATTTTTTTCGGTCTCTTACTAATGTTTAGTGTTTGGAATTTATTTCTGTCTCTTACTACTGTTTAGTGTTTGGAATTTATTTCTGTCTCTTACTACTGTTTAGTGTTTGGAATTTTTTTCGGTCTCTTACTACTGTTTAGTGTTTGGAATATTTTTCTGTCTCTTCCTACTGTTTAGTGTTTGGAAGTTATTTCTGTCTCTTACTACTGTTTAGTGTTTGGAATTTTTTTCTGTCTCTTACTACTGTTTAGTGTTGGGAATTTTTTTCTCTCTCTTACTACTGTTTAGTGCTTGGAATTTTTTTTCTGTCTCTTACTACTGTTTAGTGTTTGGAATTTTTTTCTGTCTCTTACTACTGTTTAGTGTTTAGAATTTATTTCTGTCTCTTACTACTGTTTAGTGTTTGGAATTTATTTCTGTCTCTTACTACTGTTTAGTGTTTGGTATTTTTTTCTGTCTCTTAATATTGTTTAGTGTTTGGAATTTATTTCTGTCTCTTACTACTGTTTAGTGTTTGGAATTTATTTCTGTCTCTTACTACTGTTTAGTGTTTGGAATTTATTTCTGTCTCTTACTACTGTTTAGTGTTTGGAATTTTTTTCGGTCTCTTACTACTGTTTAGTGTTTGGAATTTATTTCTGTCTCTTACTACTGTTTAGTGTTTAGAATTTATTTCTGTCTCTTACTACTGTTTAGTGTTTGGAATTTATTTCTGTCTCTTATACTGTTTAGTGTTAGGAATTTTTATCTGTCTCTTACTAATGTTTCGTGTTTGGAATTTTTTTTCTGTCTCTTACTAGTGTTTAGTGTTTGGAATTTATTTCTGTCTCTTATTACTGTTTAGTGTTTAGAATTTATTTCTGTCTCTTACTACTGTTTAGTGTTTAGAATTTATTTCTGTCTCTTACTACTGTTTCGTGTTTGGAATTTTCCTTTCTCTTACTACTGTTTAGTGTTAGGAATTTATTTCTGTCTCTTACTACTGTTTAGTGTTTGGAATTTTTTTCTGTCTCTTACTACTGTTTAGTGTTGGAATTTTTTTCTGTCTCTTACTACTGTTTAGTGTTTGGGGCTATTTCTGTCTCTTACCACTGCTGTTTAGAGGTTTGGAATTTTTCTGTCTCTTACTAATGTTTAGAGTTTAGAATTTATTTCTGTCTCTTACTACTGTTTCGTGTTTGGAATTTTTTTCTTTCTCTTACTACTGTTTAGTGTTTGAAATTTATTTCTGTCTCTTACTACTGTTTAGTGTTTGGAATTTTTTTCTGTCTCTTACTACTGTTGGTTTGGAATTTATTTCTGTCTCTTATTACTGTTTAGTGTTTGGAATTTTTTTCTCTTACTAATGTTTAGTGTTTAGAATTTATTTCTGTCTCTTACTAATGTTTAGTGTTTAGAATTTATTTCTGTCTCTTACTACTGTTTAGTGTTTGGAATTTATTTCTGTCTCTTACTACTGTTTAGTGTTTGGAATTTATTTCTGTCTCTTACTATTGTTTAGTGTTTGGAATTTATTTCTGTCTCTTACTGCTATTTTAGTGTTTTGGGGTATTTGGAATATACGACTGTTTGGTGTTTGGAATTTTTTTCTGTCTTACCTACACTGTTTAGTGTTTGGAATTTATTTTAATATACTTACTACTGTTTAGTGTTTGGAATTTATTTCTGCTCTTACTACTGTTTAGTGTTTGGAATTTTTTTCGGTCTCTTACTACTGTTTAGTGTTTTGAATTTATTTCTGTCTCTTACTACTGTTTAGTGTTTTGAATTTAATTTCTGCTTCTCTACTGTTTAGTGTTTGGAATTTTTTTCTGTCTCTTACTACTGTTTAGTGTTTGGAATTTATATCTGTCTCTTACTACTGTTTAGTGTTTGGAATTTTTATCTGTCTCTTACTAATGTTTCGTGTTTGGAATTTTTTTCTGTCTCTTACTGTTTAGTGTTTGAATTTATTTCTGTCTCTTACTACTGTTTAGTGTTTTGGGTATTTCTGTCTTTTACTACTGTTTAGTGTTTAAATTTATTTCTGTCTCTTACTACTGTTTCGTGTTTGGAATTTTTTCTTTCATACTACTGTTTAGTGTTTGGAATTTATTTCTGTCTCTTACTACTGTTTAGTGTTTGGAATTTATTTGGGTCTCTTACGACTGTTTAGTGTTTGGAATTTTTTCTGTCTCTTACTACTGTTTAGTGTTTGGAATTTATTTCTGTCTCTTATTACTGTTTAGTGTTTGGAATTTTTTTCTGTCTCTTACTAATGTTTAGTGTTTAGAATTTATTTCTGTCTCTTACTAATGTTTAGTGTTTTAAATTTATTTCTGTCTCTTACTACTGTTTAGTGTTTGGAATTTATT
Source organism: Ascarosepion bandense (assembly GCA_037127315.1). Taxonomy (NCBI): domain Eukaryota; kingdom Metazoa; phylum Mollusca; class Cephalopoda; order Sepiida; family Sepiidae; genus Ascarosepion; species Ascarosepion bandense. The sequence continues at coordinate 1,134,361 of JBBBDQ010001862.1, read as the reverse complement.
TCTGTCTCTTACTACTGTTTAGTGTTTGGAATTTATTTCTGTCTCTTACTATTGTTTAGTGTTTGGAATTTATTTCTGTCTCTTACTACTGTTTAGTGTTTGGAATTTATTTCTGTCTCGTATTACTGTTTAGTGTTTGGAATTTATTTCTGTCTCTTACTACTGTTTAGTGTCTGGAATTTATTTCTGTCTCTTACAACTGTTTAGTGCTTGGAATTTTTTTCTGTCTCTTACTACTGTTTAGTGTTGGGACTTTATTCTGTCTCTTACTACTGTTTAGTGTTTGGAATTTTTTTCTGTCTCTTACTACTGTTTAGTGTTTAGATTTTGTTCTGTCTCTTACTACTGTTTAGTGTTGGTACTTTTATTCTGTCTCTTACTACTGTTTAGTGCTTGGAATTTTTTTTCTGTCTCTTACTACTGTTTAGTGTTTGGAATTTATTTCTGTCTCTTACTACTGTTTAGTGTTTGGAATTTATTTCTGTCTCATACTACTGTTTAGTGTTAGAATTTATTTCTGTCTCTTACTAATGTTTAGTGTTTTGGAATTTATTTCTGTCTCTTACTACTGTTTAGTGTTTAGAATTTATTTCTGTCTCTTACTACTGTTTAGTGTTTGGAATTTATTTCTGTCTTTACTGTTTAGTGTTAGAAATTTTTATCTGTCTCTTACTAATGTTTCGTGTTTGGAATTTTTTTCTGTCTCTTACTAGTGTTTAGTGTTTGGAATTTATTTCTGTCTCTTATTACTGTTTGGTGTTTCAGAATTTATTTCTGTCTCTTACTACTGTTTAGTGTTTAAAATTTATTTCTGTCTCTTACTACTGTTTCGTGTTTGAATTTTCCTTTCTCTTACTACTGTTTAGTGTTAGGAATTTATTTCTGTCTCTTACTACTGTTTAGTGTTTGGAATTTTTTTCTGTTTCTTACTACTGTTTAGTGTTTGGAATTTTTTTCTATCTCGTACTACTGTTTAGTGTTTGGAATTTATTTCTGTCTCTTACTACTGTTTAGTGTTTGGAATTTTTTTCTGTCTCTTACTTCTGAATGTTTAGTGTTTAGAATTTATTTCTGTCTCTTACTACTGTTTCGTGTTTGGAATTTTTTCTTTCTCTTACTACTGTTTAGTGTTTGAAATTTATTTCTGTCTCTTACTACTGTTTAGTGTTTGGAATTTTTCTGTCTCTTACTACTGTTTAGTGTTTGGAATTTTTTCTGTCTCTTACTACTGTTTAGTGTGTGGAATTTATTTCTATCTCTTACTACTGTTTAGTGTTTGGAATTTATTTCTGTCTCTTACTATAGTTTAGTGTTTGGAATTTTTTTCGGTCTCTTACTAATGTTTAGTGTTTGGAATTTATTTCTGTCTCTTACTACTGTTTGGTGTTTGGAATTTATTTCTGTCTCTTACTACTGTTTAGTGTTTGGAATTTTTTTCGGTATCTTACTACTGTTTAGTGTTTGGAATATTTTTCTGTCTCTTCCTACTGTTTAGTGTTTGGAATTTATTTCTGTCTCTTACTACTGTTTAGTGTTTGGAATTTTTTCTGTCTCTTACTACTGTTTAGTGTTGGGAATTTTTTTCTCTCTTACTACTGTTTAGTGCTTGGAATTTTTTTTCTGTCTCTTACTACTGTTTAGTGTTTGGAATTTTTTTCTGTCTCTTACTACTGTTTAGTGTTTAGAATTTTATTTCTGTCTCTTTACTACTGTTTAGTGTTTGGAATTTATTTCTGTCTCTTACTACTGTTTAGTGTTTGCATTTTTTTTCTGTCTCTTAATATTGTTTAGTGTTTGGAATTTATTTCTGTCTCTTACTACTGTTTAGTGTTTGGAATTTATTTCTGTCTCTTACTACTGTTTAGTGTTTGGAATTTATTTCTGTCTCTTACTACTGTTTAGTGTTTGGAATTTTTTTGGTCTCTTACTACTGTTTAGTGTTTGGAATTTATTTCTGTCTCTTACTACTGTTTAGTGTTTAGAATTTATTTTGTCTCTTACTAATGTTTAGTGTTTGGAATTTATTTCTGTCTCTTACTACTGTTTAGTGTTTAGAATTTATTTCTTGTCTCTTACTACTGTTTAGTGTTTGGAATTTATTTCTGTCTCTTACTACTGTTTAGTGTTAGGAATTTTTATCTGTCTCTTACTAATGTTTCGTGTTTGGAATTTTTTTTCTGTCTCTTACTAGTGTTTAGTGTTTGGAATTTATTTCTGTCTCTTATTACTGTTTAGTGTTTAGAATTTATTTCTGTCTCTTACTACTGTTTAGTGTTTAGAATTTATTTCTGTCTCTTACTACTGTTTCTCAGCTTGGAATTCTTCTTACTACTGTTTAGTGTTAGGAATTTATTTCTTGTCTCTTACTACTGTTTAGTGTTTGGAATTTATTTCTGTCTCTTACTACTGTTTAGTGTTTGGAATTTTTTCTTGTCTTCTACTACTGTTTAGTGTTTGGAATATTTTTCTGTCTCTTACTACTGTTTAGTGCTCTTGGAATTTATTTCTGTCTTTACTACTGTTTAGTGTTTGGAATTTTTTTCTGTCTCTTACTACTGTTTAGTGTTGGGAATTTTTTTCTCTCTCTTACTACTGTTTAGTGCTTGGAATTTTTTTTCTGTCTCTTACTACTGTTTTCTCTAGTGTTTGGAATTTTTATATGTCTCTTACTACTGTTTAGTGTTTAGAATTTATTTCTGTCTCTTACTACTGTTTAGTGTTTGGAAATTATTTCTGTCTCTTACTACTGTTTAGTGTTTGGAATTTTTTTCTGTCTCTTACTACTGTTTAGTGTTGGGAATTTTTTCTCTCTTACTACTGTTTAGTGCTTGGAATTTTTTTTTTCTGTCTCTTACTACTGTTTAGTGTTTTGAATTTTTTTCTGTCTCTTACTACTGTTTAGTGTTTAGAATTTATTTCTGTCTCTTACTACTGTTTAGTGTTTGGAATTTATTTCTGTCTCTTACTACTGTTTAGTGTTTGGAATTTATTTCTGTCTCTTACTACTGTTTAGTGTTTGGAATTTTTTTCGGTCTCTGACTACTGTTTAGTGTTTGGAATATTTTTCTCTGTCTCTTACTACTGTTTAGTGTTTGGAATTTATTTCTGTCTCTTACTACTGTTTAGTGTTTGGAATTTATTTCTGTCTCTTACTACTGTTTATATGTTTGGAATTTTTTTGGTCTCTTACTACTGTTTAGTTTTAGGAATTTATTTCTGTCTCTTACTACTGTTTAGTGTTTGGAATTTATTTCTGTCTCTTACTACTGTTTAGTGTTTGGAATTTTTTTCGGTCTCTTACTACTGCTTGTTTGGAATATTTTTCTGTCTCTTACTACTGTTTAGTGTTTGGAATTTATTTCTGTCTCTTACTACTGTTTAGTGTTTGGAATTTTTTTCTGTCTCTTACTACTGTTTAGTGTTGGGAATTTTTTCTCTCTTACTACTGTTTAGTGCTTGGAATTTTTTTTTCTGTCTCTTACTACTGTTTAGTGTTTGGAATTTTTTTCGGTCTCTTACTACTGTTTAGTGTTTAGAATTTATTTCTGTCTCTTACTACTGTTTAGTGTTTGGAATTTATTTCTTATTCTTTACTACTGTTTAGTTTGGAATTTTTTTTTCGGTCTCTTACTACTGTTTAGTGTTTGGAATTTATTTCTGTCTCTTACTACTGTTTAGTGTTTGGAATTTATTTCTTTCTCTTACTACTGTTTAGTGTTTGGAATTTATTTCTGTCTCTTACTACTGTTTAGTGTTTGGAATTTTTTTCCGTCTCTTACTACTGTTTAGTGTTTGGAATTTATTTCTGTCTCTTACTACTGTTTAGTGTTTGGAATTTATTTTGTCTCTTACTACTGTTTAGTGTTTGGAATTTTTTCAGCTCTTACTACTGTTTAGTGCTTGGAATATTTTTCTGTCTCTTACTACTGTTTAGTGTTTGGAATTTATTTCTGTCTCTTACTACTGTTTAGTGTTTGGAATTTTTTCTGTCTCTTCCTACTGTTTAGTGTTGGAATTTTTTTCTCTCTTACTATTGTTTAGTGCTTGGAATTTTTTTTCTGTCTCTTACTACTGTTTAGTGTTTGGAATTTTTTTCTGTCTCTTACTACTGTTTAGTGTTTAGAATTTATTTCTGTCTCTTACTACTATTTAGTGTTTGGAATTTATTTCTGTCTCTTACTACTGTTTAGTGTTTGGAATTTTTTTCTGTCTCCTACTACTGTTTAAAGTTGGGAATTTTTTCTCTTACTACTGTTTAGTGTTAAATTTTTTTTCTGTCTCTTTTACTACTGTTTAGTGTTTGTAATTTTTTTCTGTCTCTTACTACTGTTTAGTGTATAGAATTTATTTCTGTCTCTTACTACTGTTTAGTGTTTGGAATTTATTTCTGTCTCTTACTACTGTTTAGTGTTTGGAATTTATTTCTGTCTCTTACTACTGTTTAGTGTTTGGAATTTTTTTTGGTCTCTTACTACTGTTTAGTGTTTGGAATATTTTTCTGTCTCTTACTACTGTTTAGTGTTTGGAATTTATTTCTGTCTCTGGCTACTGTTTAGTGTTTGGAATTTATTTCTGTCTCTTACTACTGTTTATTTTTTGGAATTTATTTCTGTCTCTTACTACTGTTTAGTGTCTGGAATTTATTTCTGTCTCTTACTACTGTTTAGTGTTTGGAATTTTTTTCGGTCTCTTACTACTGTTTAATGTTTGGAATATTTTTCTGTCTCTTACTACTGTTTAGTGTTTGGAATTTATTTCTGTCTCTTACTACTGTTTAGTGTTTGGAATTTTTTCTGTCTCTTACTACTGTTTAGTGTTGGGAATTTTTTTCTCTCTCTTACTACTGTTTAGTGCTTGGAATTTTTTTTCTGTCTCTTACTACTGTTTAGTGTTTGGAATTTTTTTCTGTCTCTTACTACTGTTTAGTGTTTAGAATTTATTTCTGTCTCTTACAACTGTTTAGTGATTTGGAATTTATTTCCTGTCTCTTACTACTGTTTAGTGTTTGGTATTTTTTTCTGTCTCTTAATATTGTTTAGTGTTTGGAATTTATTTCTGTCTCTTACTACTGTTTAGTGTTTGGAATTTTTTCTGTCTCTTACTACTGTTTAGTGTTTGGAATTTATGTGTGTCTCTTACTGCTGTTTAGTTTTTGGAATTTATTTCTGTCTCTTACTACTGTTTAGTGTTTAGAATTTATTTCTGTCTCTTACTACTGTTTAGTGTTTGGAATTTATTTCTGTCTCTTACTACTGTTTAGTTTTTGGAATTTAGTTCTGTCTCTTACTACAGTTTAGTGTTTGGAATTTTTTTCTGTCTCTTACTACTGTTTAGTGTTTGGAAATTATTTCTGTCTCTTAATACTGTTTAGTGTTTGGAATTTTTTTCTGTCTCTTACTACTGTTTAGTGTTTAGAATTTATTTTTGTCTCTTACTACTGTTTAGTGTTTGGAATTTATTTCTGTCTCTTACTACTGTTTAGTTTTTAGAATTTATTTCTGTCTCTTACTACTGTTTCGTGTTTGGAATTTTTTTCTTTCTCTTACCACTGTTTAGTGTTTGGAATTTATTTCTGTCTCTTAATACTGTTTAGTATTTGGAGTTTTTTTCTGTCTCTTACTACTGTTTAGTGTTGGGACTTTTTTTCTGTCTCTTACTACTGTTTAGTGCTTGGAATTTTTTTTCTGTCTCTTACTACTGTTTAGTGTTTGGAATTTTTTTCTGTCTCTTACTACTGTTTAGTGTTTGGAATTTATTTCTGTCTCTTACTACTGTTTAGTGTTTGGAATTTATTTCTGTCTCTTACTACTGTTTAGTGTTTGGAATTTATTTCTGTCTCTTCCTACTGTTTAGTGTTGGGAATTTTTTTCTCTCTCTTACTATTGTTTAGTGCTTGGAATTTTTTTTCTGTCTCTTACTACTGTTTAGTGTTTGGAATTTTTTTCTGTCTCTTACTACTGTTTAGTGTTTAGAATTTATTTCTGTCTCTTACTACTGTTTAGTGTTTGGAATTTATTTCTGTCTCTTACTACTGTTTAGTGTTTGGAAATTTTTTCTGTCTCCTACTACTGTTTAGTGTTGGGAATTTTTTTCTCTCTCTTACTACTGTTTAGTGCTTGGAATTTTTTTTCTGTCTCTTACTACTGTTTAGTGTTTGGAATTTTTTTCTGTCTCTTACTACTGTTTAGTGTTTAGAATTTATTTCTGTCTCTTACTACTGTTTAGTGTTTGGAATTTATTTCTGTCTCTTACTACTGTTTAGTGTTTGGAATTTATTTCTGTCTCTTACTATTGTTTAGTGTTTGGAATTTTTTTCGGTCTCTTACTAATGTTTAGTGTTTGGAATATTTTTCTGTCTCTTACTACTGTTTAGTGTTTGGAATTTATTTCTGTCTCTTACTACTGTTTAGTTTTTAGAATTTATTTCTGTCTCTTACTACTGTTTCGTGTTTGGAATTTTTTTCTTTCTCTTACCACTGTTTAGTGTTTGGAATTTATTTCTGTCTCTTAATACTGTTTAGTATTTGGAGTTTTTTTCTGTCTCTTACTACTGTTTAGTGTTGGGACTTTTTTTCTGTCTCTTACTACTGTTTAGTGCTTGGAATTTTTTTTCTGTCTCTTACTACTGTTTAGTGTTTGGAATTTTTTTCTGTCTCTTACTACTGTTTAGTGTTTGGAATTTATTTCTGTCTCTTACTACTGTTTAGTGTTTGGAATTTTTTTCGGTCTCTTACTACTGTTTAGTTTTTGGAATTTATTTCTGTCTCTTACTACTGTTTAGTGTTTGTAATTTATTTCTGTCTCTTACTATTGTTTAGTGTTTGGAATTTTTTTCGGTCTTTTACTACTGTTTAATGTTTGGAATATTTTTCTGTCTCTTACTACTGTTTAGTGTTTGGAATTTATTTCTGTCTCTTACTACTGTTTAGTGTTTGGAATTTTTTCTGTCTCTTACTACTGTTTAGTGTTGGGAATTTTTTTCTCTCTCTTACTACTGTTTAGTGCTTGGAATTTTTTTTCTGTCTCTTACTACTGTTTAGTGTTTGGAATTTTTTTCTGTCTCTTACTACTGTTTAGTGTTTAGAATTTATTTCTGTCTCTTACTACTGTTTAGTGTTTGGAATTTATTTCTGTCTCTTACTACTGTTTAGTGTTTGGTATTTTTTTCTGTCTCTTAATATTGTTTAGTGTTTGGAATTTATTTCTGTCTCTTACTACTGTTTAGTGTTTGGAATTTTTTCTGTCTCTTACTACTGTTTAGTGTTTGGAATTTATGTGTGTCTCTTACTGCTGTTTAGTTTTTGGAATTTATTTCTGTCTCTTACTACTGTTTAGTGTTTAGAATTTATTTCTGTCTCTTACTACTGTTTAGTGTTTGGAATTTATTTCTGTCTCTTACTACTGTTTAGTTTTGGAATTTAGTTCTGTCTCTTACTACAGTTTAGTGTTTGGAATTTTTTTCTGTCTCTTACTACTGTTTAGTGTTTGGAAATTATTTCTGTCTCTTAATACTGTTTAGTGTTTGGAATTTTTTTCTGTCTCTTACTACTGTTTAGTGTTTAGAATTTATTTTTGTCTCTTACTACTGTTTAGTGTTTGGAATTTATTTCTGTCTCTTACTACTGTTTAGTTTTTAGAATTTATTTCTGTCTCTTACTACTGTTTCGTGTTTGGAATTTTTTTCTTTCTCTTACCACTGTTTAGTGTTTGGAATTTATTTCTGTCTCTTAATACTCTTTAATATTTGGAGTTTTTTTCTGTCTCTTACTACTGTTTAGTGTTGGGACTTTTTTTCTGTCTCTTACTACTGTTTAGTGCTTGGAATTTTTTTTCTGTCTCTTACTACTGTTTAGTGTTTGGAATTTTTTTCTGTCTCTTACTACTGTTTAGTGTTTGGAATTTTTTTCTGTCTCTTACTACTGTTTAGTGTTTGGAATTTATTTCTGTCTCTTACTACTGTTTAGTGTTAGGAATTTTTATCTGTCTCTTACTAATGTTTCGTGTTTGGAATTTTTTTCTGTCTCTTACTACTGTTTAGTGTTTGAAATTTATTTCTGTCTCTTATTACTGTTTAGTGTTTAGAATTTATTTCTGTCTCTTACTACTGTTTAGTGTTTAGAATTTATTTCTGTCTCTTACTACTGTTTCGTGTTTGGAATTTTTCCTTTCTCTTACTACTGTTTAGTGTTAGGAATTTATTTCTGTCTCTTACTACTGTTTAGTGTTTGGAATTTTTTTCTGTCTCTTACTACTGTTTAGTGTTTGGAATTTTTTTCTGTCTCTTACTACTGTTTAGTGTTTGGAATTTATTTCTCTCTCTTACTACTGTTTAGTTTTTGGAATTTTTTTCTGTCTCTTACTACTGTTTAGTGTTTAGAATTTATTTCTGTCACTTACTACTGTTTAGTGTTTAGAATTTATTTCTGTCTCTTTCTACTGTTTCGTGTTTGGAATTTTTCTTTCTCTTACTACTGTTTAGTGTTTGAAATTTATTTCTGTCTCTTACTACTGTTTAGTGTTTGGAATTTTTTTCTGTCTCTTACTACTGTTTAGTGTTTGGAATTTTTTTCTGTCTCTTACTACTGTTTAGTGTTTGGTATTTATTTCTGTCTCTTACTACTGTTTAGTGTTTAGAATTTATTTCTGTCACTTACTACTGTTTAGTGTTTAGAATTTATTTCTGTCTCTTACTACTGTTTCGTGTTTGGAATTTTTTCTTTCTCTTACTAGTGTTTAGTGTTTGGAATTTATTTCTGTCTCTTACTACTGTTTAGTGTTTGGAATTTATTTCTGTCTCTTACTACTGTTTAGTGTTTGGAATTTTTTTCTGTCTCTTACTAATGTTTAGTGTTTAGAATTTATTTCTGTCTCTTACTACTGTTTCGTGTTTGGAATTTTTTCATTCTCTTACTAGTGTTTAGTGTTTGAAATTTATTTCTGTCTCTTACTACTGTTTAGTGTTTGGAATTTTTTTCTGTCTCTTACTACTGTTTAATTTTTGGAATTTTTTTGTGTCTCTTACTACTGGTTAGTGTTTGGAATGTATTTCTGTCTCTTACTACTGTTTAGTGTTTGGAATTTATTTCTGTCTCTTACTACTGTTTAGTGTTTGGAATTTTTTTCGGTCTCTTACTACTGTTTAGTGATTGGAATTCATTTCTGTCTCTTACTACTGTTTAGTGTTTGGAATTTATTTCTGTCTCTTACTACTGTTTAGTTTTTGGAATTTTTTTCGGTCTCTTACTACTGTTTAGTGTTTGGAATATTTTTCTATCTCTTACTACTGTTTAGTGTTTGGAATTTATTTCTGTCTCTTACTACTGTTTAGTGTTTGGAATTTTTTTTTGTCTCTTACTACTGTTTAGTGTTGGGACTTTTTTTCTGTCTCTTACTACTGTTTAGTGCTTGGAATTTCTTTTCTGTCTCTTACTACTGTTTAGTGTTTGGAATTTTTTTCTGTCTCTTACTACTGTTTAGTGTTTAGAATTTATTTCTGTCTCTTACTACTGTTTAGTGTTTGGAATTTCTTTCTGTCTCTTTCTACTGTTTAGTGTTTGGTATTTTTTTCTGTCTCTTAATACTGTTTAGTGTTAGGAATTTATTTCTGTCTCTTACTACTGTTTAGTGTTTGGAATTTTTTTCTGTCTCTTACTACTGTTTAGTGTTTGGAATTTATTTCTGTCTCTTACTACTGTTTCGTGTTTGGAATATATTTCTGTCTCTTACTACTGTTTCGTGTTTGGAATTTTTTTCTGTCTCTTACTACTGTTTAGTGTTTGGAATTTTTTTCTGTCTCTTACTACTCTTTAGTGTTTGGAATTTTGTTCAGTCTCTTACTACTGTTTAGTGTTTGGTACTTTTATTCTGTCTCTTACTACCGTTTAGTGCTTGGAATTTTTTTTCTGTCTCTTACTACTGTTTAGTTTTTGGAATTTATTTCTGTCTCTTACTACTGTTTAGTGTTTGGAATTTATTTCTGTCACTTACTACTGTTTAGTGTTAAGAATTTATTTCTGTCTCTTACTAATGTTTAGTGTTTTGAATTTATTTCTGTCTCTTACTACTGTTTAGTGTTTAGAATATATTTCTGTCTCTTACTACTGTTTAGTGTTTGGAATTTATTTCTGTCTTTTACTACTGTTTAGTGTTTGGAATTTTTATCTGTCTCTTACTACTGATTAGTGTTTGGAATTTATTTCTGTCACTTACTACTGTTTAGTGTTTAGAATTTATTTTTGTCAGTTACTACTGTTTAGTGTTTAGAATTTATTTCTGTCTCTTACTACTGTTTCGTGTTTGGAATTTTTTCTTTCTCTTACTACTGTTTAGTGTTTGGAACTTATTTCTGTCTCTTACTACTGTTTAGTGTTTGGAATTTTTTTCAGTCCCTTACTAATGTTTAGTGTTTAGAATTTATTTCTGTCTCTTACTACTGTTTCGTGTTTGGAATTTTTTCTTTCTCTTACTAGTGTTTAGTGTTTGAAATTTATTTCTGTCTCTTACTACTGTTTAGTGTTTGGAATTTTTTTCTGTCTCTTACTACTGTTTAGTTTTTGGAATTTTTTTCTGTCTCTTACTACTGGTTAGTGTTTGGAATGTATTTCTGTCTCTTACTACAGTTTAGTGTTTGGAATTTATTTCTGTCTCATACTACTGTTTAGTGTTTGGAATTTTTTTCGGTCTCTTTCTACTGTTTAGTGTTTGGAATTCATTTCTGTCTCTTACTACTGTTTAGTGTTTGGAATTTATTTCTGTCTCTTACTACTGTTTAGTTTTTGGAATTTTTTTCGGTCTCTTAATACTGTTTAGTGTTTGGAATATTTTTCTGTCTCTTACTACTGTTTAGTGTTTGGAATTTATTTCTGTCTCTTACTACTCTTTAGTGTTTGGAATTTTTTTCTGTCTCTTACTACTGTTTAGTGTTGGGACTTTTTTTCTGTCTCTTACTACTGTTTAGTGCTTGGAATTTTTTTTCTGTCTCTTACTACTGTTTAGTGTTTGGAATTTTTTTTCTGTCTCTTACTACTGTTTAGTGTTTAGAATTTATTTCTGTCTCTTACTACTGTTTAGTGTTTGGAATTTATTTCTGTCTCTTACTACTGTTTAGTGTCTGGTATTTTTTTCTGTCTCTTAATACTGTTTAGTGTTTGGAATTTATTTCTGTCTCTTACTACTGTTTAGTGTTTGGAATTTTTTTCTGTCTCTTACTACTTTTTAGTGTTTAGAATTTATTTCTGTCTCTTACTACTGTTTAGTTTTTAGAATTTATTTCTGTCTCTTACTACTGTTTCGTGTTTGGAATTTTTTTCTTTCTCTTACTACTTTTTAGTGTTTGGAATTTATTTCTGTCTCTTAATACTGTTTAGTGTTTGGAATTTTTTTCTGTCTCTTACTACTGTTTAGTGTTGGGCCTTTTTTACTGTCTCTTACTACTGTTTAGTGTTTGGAATTTTTTTCTGTCTCTTACTACTGTTTAGTGTTTAGAATAAATTTCTGTCTCTTACTAATGTTTAGTGTTTGGAATTTATTTCTGTCACTTACTACTGTTTAGTGTTTGGAATTTTTTTCGGTCTCTTACTACTGTTTAGTGTTTGGAATTCATTTCTGTCTCTTACTACTGTTTAGTGTTTGGAATTTATTTCTGTCTCTTACTACTGTTTAGTGTTTGGAATTTTTTTCGGTCTCTTACTACTGTTTAGTGTTTGGAATATTTTTCTGTCTCTTACTACTGTTTAGTGTTTGGAATTTATTTCTGTCTCTTAATACTGTTTAGTGTTTGGAATTTTTTTCTGTCTCTTACTACTGTTTAGTGTTGGGACTTTTTTTCTGTCTCTTACTACTGTTTAGTGCTTGGAATTTTTTTTCTGTCTCTTACTACTGTTTAGAGTTTAGAATTTATTTCTGTCTCTTACTACTGTTTAGTGTTTGGAATTTATTTCTGTCTCTTACTACTGTTTAGTGTCTGGTATTTTTTTCTGTCTCTTAAGACTGTTTCGTGTTTGGAATTTATTTCTGTCTCTTACTACTGTTTAGTGTTTGGAAATTTTTTCTGTCTCTTACTATTTTTAGTGTTTAGAATTTATTTCTGTCTCTTACTACTGTTTAGTTTTTAGAATTTATTTCTGTCTCTTACTACTGTTTCGTGTTTGGAATTTTTTTCTTTCTCTTACTACTGTTTAGTGTTTGGAATTTATTTCTGTCTCTTAATACTGTTTAGTGTTTGGAATTTTTTTCTGTCTCTTACTACTGTTTAGTGTTGGGCCTTTTTTACTGTCTCTTACTACTGTTTAGTGTTTGGAATTTTTTTCTGTCTCTTACTACTGTTTAGTGTTTAGAATAAATTTCTGTCTCTTACTAATGTTTAGTGTTTGGAATTTATTCCTGTCTCTTACTACTGTTTAGTGTTTGGAATTTATTTCTGTCTCTTACTACTGTTTAGTGTTTGGAATTCATTTTTGTCTCTTACTACTGTTTAGTGTTTGGAATTTATTTCTGTCTCTTACTACTGTTTAGTGTTTGGAATTTTTTTCGGTCTCTTATTACTGTTTAGTGTTTGGAATATTTTTCTGTCTCTTACTACTGTTTAGTGTTTGGAATTTATTTCTGTCTCTTAATACTGTTTAGTGTTTGGAATTTTTTTCTGTCTCTTACTACTGTTTAGTGTTGGGACTTTTTTCTGTCTCTTACTACTGTTTAGTGCTTTGGAATTTTTTTTCTGTCTCTTACTACTGTTTAGTGTTTGGAATTTTTTTCTGTCTCTTACTACTGTTTAGTGTTTAGAATTTATTTCTGTCTCTTACTACTGTTTAGTGTTTGGAATTTATTTCTGTCTCTTACTACTGTTTAGTGTCTGGTATTTTTTCTGTCTCTTAATACTGTTTAGTGTTTGGAATTTATTTCTGTCTCTTACTACTGTTTAGTGTTTGGAATTTTTTTCTGTCTCTTACTACTTTTTAGTGTTTAGAATTTATTTCTGTCTCTTACTACTGTTTAGTTTTTAGAATTTATTTCTGTCTCTTACTACTGTTTCGTGTTTGGAATTTTTTTCTTTCTCTTACTACTTTTTAGTGTTTGGAATTTATTTCTGTCTCTTAATACTGTTTAGTGTTTGGAATTTTTTTTCTGTCTCTTACTACTGTTTAGTGTTGGGCCTTTTTTTACTGTCTCTTACTACTGTTTAGTGTTTGGAATTTTTTTCTGTCTCTTACTACTGTTTAGTGTTTAGAATAAATTTCTGTCTCTTACTAATGTTTAGTGTTTGGAATTTATTTCTGTCTCTTACTACTGTTTAGTGTTTGGAATTTTTTTCGGTCTCTTACTACTGTTTAGTGTTTGGAATTCATTTCTGTCTCTTACTACTGTTTAGTGTTTGGAATTTATTTCTGTCTCTTACTACTGTTTAGTGGTTTGGAATTTTTTTCGGTTCTACTACTGTTTAGTGTTTGGAATATTTTTCTGTCTCTTACTACTGTTTAGTGTTTGGAATTTATTTCTGTCTCTTAATACTGTTTAGTGTTTGGAATTTTTTTCTGTCTCTTAATATTTAGTGTTGGGACTTTTTTTCTGTCTCTTACTACTGTTTAGTGCTTGGAATTTTTTTTTCTGTCTCTTACTACTGTTTAGTGTTTAGAATTTATTTCTGTCTCTTACTACTGTTTAGTGTTTGGAATTTATTTCTGTCTCTTACTACTGTTTATGTCTGGTATTTTTTTCTGTCTCTTAATACTGTTTCGTGTTTGGAATTTATTTCTGTCTCTTACTACTGTTTAGTGTTTGGAAATTTTTTCTGTCTCTTACTATTTTTAGTGTTTAGAATTTATTTCTTGTCTCTTACTACTGTTTAGTTTTTAGAATTTATTTCTTGTCTTCTTACTACTGTTTCGTGTTTGGAATTTTTTTCTTTCTCTTACTACTGTTTAGTGTTTGGAATTTATTTCTGTCTCTTAATACTGTTTAGTGTTTGGAATTTTTCTTGTCTCTTACTACTGTTTAGTGTTGGGCCTTTTTTACTGTCTCTTACTACTGTTTAGTGTTTGGAATTTTTTTCTGTCTCTTACTACTGGTTAGTGCTAATAAATTGTCTCTTACTAATGTTTAGTGTTTGGAATTTATTCCTGTCTCTTACTACTGTTTAGTGTTTGGAATTTTTTTCTGTCTTCTGAGCTACTGTTTATGTTGGGACTTTTTTCTGTCTCTTACTACTGTTTAGTGCTTGGAATTTTTTTTCTGTCTCTTACTACTGTTTAGTGTTTAGAATTTATTTCTGTCTCTTACTACTGTTTAGTGTTTGGAATTTATTTCTGTCTCTTACTACTGTTTAGTGTCTGGCATTTTTTTCTGTCTCTTAATACTGTTTCGTGTTTGGAATTTATTTCTGTCTCTTACTACTGTTTTAGTGCCTTGAAATTTTTTCTGTCTCTTACTATTTTTAGTGTTTAGAATTTAGTTTGGCTCTTACTACTGTTTAGTTTTGTAACTTCTATTTCTGTCTCTTACTACTGTTTCGTGTTTGGAATTTTTCTCTTACTACTGTTTAGTGTTTGGAATTTATTTCTGTCTCTTAATACTGTTTAGTGTTTGGAATTTTTTTCTGTCTCTTACTACTGTTTAGTGTTGGGCCTTTTTTACTTATTCCTTTACTACTGTTTAGTGTTTGGAATTTTTTCTCTGTCTCTTACTACTGTTTAGTGTTTAGAATAAATTTCTGTCTCTTACTAATGTTTAGTGTTTGGAATTTATTCCTGTCTCTTACTACTGTTTAGTGTTTGGAATTTATTTCTGTCTCTTACTACTGTTTAGTGTTTGGAATTCATTTTTGTCTCTTACTACTGTTTAGTGTGTCAACTTATTGTCCTTTACTACTGTTTAGTGTTTGGAATTTTTTTTGGTCTCATTACTGTTTAGTGTTTGGAATATTTTTCTGTCTCTTACTACTGTTTAGTGATTGGAATTTATTTCTGTCTCTTAATACTGTTTAGTGTTTGGAATTTTTTTTCTGTCTCTTACTACTGTTTAGTGTTGGGACTTTTTTCTGTCTCTTACTACTGTTTAGTGCTTGGAATTTTTTTTCTGTCTCTTACTACTGTTTAGTGTTTGGAATTTTTTTCTGTCTCTTACTACTGTTTAGTGTTTAGAATTTATTTCTGTCTCTTACTACTGTTTAGTGTTTGGAATTTATTTCTGTCTCTTACTACTGTTTAGTGTCTGGTATTTTTTTCTGTCTCTTAATACTGTTTAGTGTTTGGAATTTATTTCTGTCTCTTACTACTGTTTAGTGTTTGGAATTTTTTTCTGTCTCTTACTACTTTTTAGTGTTTAGAATTTATTTCTGTCTCTTACTACTGTTTAGTTTTTAGAATTTATTTCTGTCTCTTACTACTGTTTCGTGTTTGGAATTTTTTTTCTTTCTCTTACTACTTTTTAGTGTTTGGAATTTATTTCTGTCTCTTAATACTGTTTAGTGTTTGGAATTTTCTTGTCTCTTACTACTGTTTAGTGTTGGGCCTTTTTTACTGTCTCTTACTACTGTTTAGTGTTTGGAATTTTTCTGTCTCTTACCACTGTTTAGTGTTTAGAATAAATTTCTGTCTCTTACTAATGTTTAGTGTTTGGAATTTATTTCTGTCTCTTACTACTGTTTAGTGTTTGGAATTTTTTTCGGTCTCTTACTACTGTTTAGTGTTTGGAATTCATTTCTGTCTCTTACTACTGTTTAGTGTTTGGAATTTATTTCTGTCTCTTACTACTGTTTAGTGTTTGGAATTTTTTCAGTCTCTTACTACTGTTTAGTGTTTGGAATATTTTCTGTCTCTTACTACTGTTTAGTGTTTGGAATTTATTTCTGTCTCTTAATACTGTTTAGTGTTTGGAATTTTTTTCTGTCTCTTACTACTGTTTAGTGTTGGGACTTTTTTCTGTCTCTTACTACTGTTTAGTGCTTGGAATTTTTTTTCTGTCTCTTACTACTGTTTAGTGTTTAGAATTTATTTCTGTCTCTTACTACTGTTTAGTGTTTGGAATTTATTTCTGTCTCTTACTACTGTTTAGTGTCTGGTATTTTTTCTGTCTCTTAATACTGTTTCGTGTTTGGAATTTATTTCTGTCTCTTACTACTGTTTAGTGTTTGAAATTTTTTTCTGTCTCTTACTATTTTTAGTGTTTAGAATTTATTTCTGTCTCTTACTACTGTTTAGTTTTAGAATTTATTTCTGTCTCTTACTACTGTTTCGTGTTTGGAATTTTTTTTTCTTTCTCTTACTACTGTTTAGTGTTTGGAATTTATTTCTGTCTCTTAATACTGTTTAGTGTTTGGAATTTTTTTTTCTGTCTCTTACTACTGTTTAGTGTTAGGCCTTTTTTACTGTCTCTTACTACTGTTTAGTGTTTGGAATTTTTTTCTGTCTCTTACTACTGTTTAGTGTTTAGAATAAATTTCTGTCTCTTACTAATGTTTAGTGTTTGGAATTTATTCCTGTCTCTTACTACTGTTTAGTGTTTGGAATTTTTTCTGTCTCTTACTACTGTTTAGTGTTAGGACTTTTTTTCTGTCTCTTACTACTGTTTAGTGCTTGGAATTTTTTTTCTGTCTCTTACTACTGTTTAGTGTTTAGAATTTATTTCTGTCTCTTACTACTGTTTAGTGTTTGGAATTTATTTCTGTCTCTTACTACTGTTTAGTGTCTGGTATTTTTTTTTCTGTCTCTTAATACTGTTTCGTGTTTGGAATTTATTTCTGTCTCTTACTACTGTTTAGTGTTTGGAAATTTTTTCTGTCTCTTACTATTTTAGTGTTTAGAATTTATTTCTGTCTCTTACTACTGTTTAGTTTTTAGAATTTATTTCTGTCTCTTACTACTGTTTCGTGTTTGGAATTTTTTTCTTTCTCTTACTACTGTTTAGTGTTTGGAATTTATTTCTGTCTCTTAATACTGTTTAGTGTTTGGAATTTTTTTCTGTCTCTTACTACTGTTTAGTGTTGGGCCTTTTTACTGTCTCTTACTACTGTTTAGTGTTTGGAATTTTTTTCTGTCTCTTACTACTGTTTAGTGTTTAGAATAAATTTCTGTCTCTTACTAATGTTTAGTGTTTGGGGTTATTCCTGTCTCTTACTACTGTTTAGTGTTTGGAATTTATTTCTGTCTCTTACTACTGTTTAGTGTTTGGAATTCATTTTTGTCTCTTACTACTGTTTAGTGTTTGGAATTTATTTCTGTCTCTTACTACTGTTTAGTGTTTGGAATTTTTTCGGTCTCTTACTACTGTTTAGTGTTTGGAATATTTTTCTGTCTCTTACTGCTGTTTAGTGTTTGGAATTTATTTCTGTCTCTTAATACTGTTTAGTGTTTGGAATTTTTTTCTGTCTCTTACTACTGTTTAGTGTTGGGACTTTTTTCTGTCTCTTACTACTGTTTAGTGCTTGGAATTTTTTTTTCTGTCTCTTACTACTGTTTAGTGTTTGGAATTTTTTTCTGTCTCTTACTACTGTTTAGTGTTTAGAATTTATTTCTGTCTCTTACTACTGTTTAGTGTTTGGAATTTATTTCTGTCTCTTACTACTGTTTAGTGTCTGGTATTTTTTTCTGTCTCTTAATACTGTTTAGTGTTTGGAATTTATTTCTGTCTCTTACTACTGTTTAGTTTTTAGAATTTATTTCTGTCTCTTACTACTGTTTCGTGTTTGGAATTTTTTTCTTTCTCTTACTACTTTTTAGTGTTTGGAATTTATTTCTGTCTCTTAATACTGTTTAGTGTTTGGAATTTTTCTGTCTCTTACTACTGTTTAGTGTTGGGCCTTTTTTACTGTCTCTTACTACTGTTTAGTGTTTGGAATTTTTTTCTGTCTCTTACTACTGTTTAGTGTTTAGAATAAATTTCTGTCTGTATGTTTAGTGTTTGGAATTTATTTCTGTCTCTTACTACTGTTTAGTGTTTGGAATTTTTTTCGGTCTCTTACTACTGTTTAGTGTTTGGAATTCATTTCTGTCTCTTACTACTGTTTAGTGTTTGGAATTTATTTCTGTCTCTTACTACTGTTTAGTGTTTGAATTTTTTTCGGTCTCTTACTACTGTTTAGTGTTTGGAATATTTTTCTGTCTCTTACTACTGTTTAGTGTTTGGAATTTATTTCTGTCTCTTAATACTGTTTAGTGTTTGGAATTTTTTTCTGTCTCTTACTACTGTTTAGTGTTGGGACTTTTTTTCTGTCTCTTACTACTGTTTAGTGCTTGGAATTTTTTTTCTGTCTCTTACTGTTTAGTGTTTAGAATTTATTTCTGTCTCTTACTACTGTTTAGTGTTTGGAATTTATTTCTGTCTCTTACTACTGTTTGAGTGTCTGGTATTTTTTTCTGTCTCTTAATACTGTTTCGTGTTTGGAATTTATTTCTGTCTCTTACTACTGTTTAGTGTTTGGAAATTTTCTGTCTCTTACTATTTTAGTGTTTAGAATTTATTTCTGTCTCTTACTACTGTTTAGTTTTTAGAATTTATTTCTGTCTCTTACTACTGTTTCGTGTTTGGAATTTTTTTCTTTCTCTTACTACTGTTTAGTGTTTGGAATTTATTTCTGTCTCTTAATACTGTTTAGTGTTTGGAATTTTTTTCTGTCTCTTACTACTGTTTAGTGTTGGGCCTTTTTTACTGTCTCTTACTACTGTTTAGTGTTTGGAATTTTTTTCTGTCTCTTACTACTGTTTAGTGTTTAGAATAAATTTCTGTCTCTTACTAATGTTTAGTGTTTGGAATTTATTCCTGTCTCTTACTACTGTTTAGTGTTTGGAATTTATTTCTGTCTCTTACTACTGTTTAGTGTTTGGAATTCATTTCTGTCTCTTACTACTGTTTAGTGTTTGGAATTTATTTCTGTCTCTTACTACTGTTTAGTGTTTGGAATTTTTTTCGGTCTCTTACTACTGTTTAGTGTTTGGAATATTTTTCTGTCTCTTACTACTGTTTAGTGTTTGGAATTTATTTCTGTCTCTTAATACTGTTTAGTGTTTGGAATTTTTTTTCTGTCTCTTACTACTGTTTAGTGTTGGGACTTTTTTTCTGTCTCTTACTACTGTTTAGTGCTTGGAATTTTTTTTCTGTCTCTTACTACTGTTTAGTGTTTGGAATTTTTTCTGTCTCTTACTACTGTTTAGTGTTTAGAATTTATTTCTGTCTCTTACTACTGTTTAGTGTTTTGGAATTTATTTCTGTCTCTTACTACTGTTTAGTGTCTGGTATTTTTTTCTGTCTCTTAATACTGTTTAGTGTTTGGAATTTATTTCTGTCTCTTACTACTGTTTAGTGTTTGGAAATTTTTTCTGTCTCTTACTATTTTTAGTGTTTAGAATTTATTTCTGTCTCTTACTACTGTTTAGTTTTTTAGAATTTATTTCTGTCTCTTACTACTGTTTCGTGTTTGAATTTTTTCTTTCTCTTACTACTGTTTAGTGTTTGGAATTTATTTCTGTCTCTTAATACTGTTTAGTGTTTGGAATTTTTCTGTCTCTTACTACTGTTTAGTGTTGGGCCTTTTTTACTGTCTCTTACTACTGTTTGGTGTTTGGAATTTTTTTCTGTCTCTTACTACTGTTTAGTGTTTAGAATAAATTTCTGTCTCTTACTAATGTTTAGTGTTTGGAATTTATTTATATCTCTTACTACTGTTTAGTGTTTGGAATTTTTTTCGGTCTCTTACTACTGTTTAGTATTTGGAATTCATTTCTGTCTCTTACTACTGTTTAGTGTTTGGAATTTATTTCTGTCTCTTACTACTGTGTAGTGTTTGGAATTTTTTTCGGTCTCTTACTACTGTTTAGTGTTTGGAATATTTTTCTGTCTCTTACTACTGTTTAGTGTTTGGAATTTATTTCTGTCTCTTAATGCTGTTTAGTGTTTGGAATATTTTTCTGTCTCTTACTACTGTTTAGTGTTGGGACTTTTTTTCTGTCTCTTACTACTGTTTAGTGCTTGGAATTTTTTTTCTGTCTCTTACTACTGTTTAGTGTTTGGAATTTTTTTCTGTCTCTTACTACTGTTTAGTGTTTAGAATTTATTTCTGTCTCTTACTACTGTTTAGTGTTTGGAATTTATTTCTGTCTCTTACTACTGTTTAGTGTCTGGTATTTTTTTCTGTCTCTTAATACTGTTTAGTGTTTGGAATTTATTTCTGTCTCTTACTACTGTTTAGTGTTTGGAAATTTTTTCTGTCTCTTACTACTTTTTAGTGTTTAGAATTTATTTCTGTCTCTTACTACTGTTTAGTTTTTAGAATTTATTTCTGTCTCTTACTACTGTTTCGTGTTTGGAATTTTTTTCTTTCTCTTACTACTGTTTAGTGTTTGGAATTTATTTCTGTCTCTTAATACTGTTTAGTGTTTGGAATTTTTTTCTGTCTCTTACTAATGTTTAGTGTTGGGCCTTTTTTACTGTCTCTTACTACTGTTTAGTGTTTGGAATTTTTTTCTGTCTCTTACTACTGTTTAGTGTTTAGAATAAATTTCTGTCTCTTACTAATGTTTAGTGTTTGGAATTTATTTCTGTCTCTTACTACTGTTTAGTGTTTGGAATTTTTTTCGGTCTCTTACTACTGTTTAGTGTTTGGAATTCATTTCTGTCTCTTACTACTGTTTAGTGTTTGGAATTTATTTCTGTCTCTTACTACTGTTTAGTGTTTGGAATTTTTTTCTGTCTCTTACTAGTGCTTAGTGTTTAGAATTTATTTCTGTCTCTTACTACTGTTTAGTGATTGGAATTTATTTCTGTCTCTTACTACTGTTTAGTGTTTGGTATTTTTTTCTGTCTCTTAATATTGTTTAGTGTTTGGAATTTATTTCTGTCTCTTACTACTGTTTAGTGTTTGGAATTTTTTCTGTCTCTTACTACTGTTTAGTGTTTGGAATTTATGTGTGTCTCTTACTGCTGTTTAGTTTTTGGAATTTATTTCTGTCTCTTACTACTGTTTAGTGTTTAGAATTTATTTCTGTCTCTTACTACTGTTTAGTGTTTGGAATTTATTTCTGTCTCTTACTACTGTTTAGTTTTTGGAATTTAGTTCTGTCTCTTACTACAGTTTAGTGTTTGGAATTTTTTTCTGTCTCTTACTACTGTTTAGTGTTTGGAAATTATTTCTGTCTCTTAATACTGTTTAGTGTTTGGAATTTTTTTCTGTCTCTTACTACTGTTTAGTGTTTAGAATTTATTTTTGTCTCTTACTACTGTTTAGTGTTTGGAATTTATTTCTGTCTCTTACTACTGTTTAGTTTTTAGAATTTATTTCTGTCTCTTACTACTGTTTCGTGTTTGGAATTTTTTTCTTTCTCTTACCACTGTTTAGTGTTTGGAATTTATTTCTGTCTCTTAATACTGTTTAGTATTTGGAGTTTTTTTCTGTCTCTTACTACTGTTTAGTGTTGGGACTTTTTTTCTGTCTCTTACTACTGTTTAGTGCTTGGAATTTTTTTTCTGTCTCTTACTACTGTTTAGTGTTTGGAATTTTTTTCTGTCTCTTACTACTGTTTAGTGTTTGGAATTTTTTTCTTTCTCTTACTACTGTTTAGTGTTTGGAATTTATTTCTGTCTCTTACTACTGTTTAGTGTTTGGAATTTATTTCTGTCTCTTCCTACTGTTTAGTGTTGGGAATTTTTTTCTCTCTCTTACTATTGTTTAGTGCTTGGAATTTTTTTTCTGTCTCTTACTACTGTTTAGTGTTTGGAATTTTTTTCTGTCTCTTACTACTGTTTAGTGTTTAGAATTTATTTCTGTCTCTTACTACTGTTTAGTGTTTGGAATTTATTTCTGTCTCTTACTACTGTTTAGTGTTTGGAATTTTTTTCTGTCTCCTACTACTGTTTAGTGTTGGGAATTTTTTTCTCTCTCTTACTACTGTTTAGTGCTTGGAATTTTTTTTCTGTCTCTTACTACTGTTTAGTGTTTGGAATTTTTTTCTGTCTCTTACTACTGTTTAGTGTTTAGAATTTATTTCTGTCTCTTACTACTGTTTAGTGTTTGGAATTTATTTCTGTCTCTTACTACTGTTTAGTGTTTGGAATTTATTTCTGTCTCTTACTACTGTTTAGTGTTTGGAATTTTTTTCGGTCTCTTACTACTGTTTAGTGTTTGGAATATTTTTCTGTCTCTTACTACTGTTTAGTGTTTGGAATTTATTTCTGTCTCTTACTACTGTTTAGTGTTTGGAATTTATTTCTGTCTCTTACTACTGTTTAGTGTTTGGAATTTTTTTCGGTCTCTTACTACTGTTTAGTTTTTGGAATTTATTTCTGTCTCTTACTACTGTTTAGTGTTTGGAATTTATTTCTGTCTCTTACTACTGTTTAGTGTTTGGAATTTTTTTCGGTCTTTTACTACTGTTTAATGTTTGGAATATTTTTCTGTCTCTTACTACTGTTTAGTGTTTGGAATTTATTTCTGTCTCTTACTACTGTTTAGTGTTTGGAATTTTTTCTGTCTCTTACTACTGTTTAGTGTTGGGAATTTTTTTCTCTCTCTTACTACTGTTTAGTGCATGGAATTATTTTTCTGTCTCTTACTACTGTTTAGTGTTTGGAATTTTTTTCTGTCTCTTACTACTGTTTAGTGTTTAGAATTTATTTCTGTCTCTTACTACTGTTTAGTGTTTGGAATTTATTTCTGTCTCTTACTACTGTTTAGTGTTTGGTATTTTTTTCTGTCTCTTAATATTGTTTAGTGTTTGGAATTTATTTCTGTCTCTTACTACTGTTTAGTGTTTGGAATTTTTTCTGTCTCTTACTACTGTTTAGTGTTTGGAATTTATGTGTGTCTCTTACTGCTGTTTAGTTTTTGGAATTTATTTCTGTCTCTTACTACTGTTTAGTGTTTAGAATTTATTTCTGTCTCTTACTACTGTTTAGTGTTTGGAATTTATTTCTGTCTCTTACTACTGTTTATTTTTTGGAATTTAGTTCTGTCTCTTACTACAGTTTAGTGTTTGGAATTTTTTTCTGTCTCTTACTACTGTTTAGTGTTTGGAAATTATTTCTGTCTCTTAATACTGTTTAGTGTTTGGAATTTTTTTCTGTCTCTTACTACTGTTTAGTGTTTAGAATTTATTTTTGTCTCTTACTACTGTTTAGTGTTTGGAATTTATTTCTGTCTCTTACTACTGTTTAGTTTTTAGAATTTATTTCTGTCTCTTACTACTGTTTCGTGTTTGGAATTTTTTTTCTTTCTCTTACCACTGTTTAGTGTTTGGAATTTATTTCTGTCTCTTAATACTGTTTAGTATTTGGAGTTTTTTTCTGTCTCTTACTACTGTTTAGTGTTGGGACTTTTTTTCTGTCTCTTACTACTGTTTAGTGCTTGGAATTTTTTTTCTGTCTCTTACTACTGTTTAGTGTTTGGAATTTTTTTCTGTCTCTTACTACTGTTTAGTGTTTGGAATTTTTTTCTGTCTCTTACTACTGTTTAGTGTTTGGAATTTATTTCTGTCTCTTACTACTGTTTAGTGTTAGGAATTTTTATCTGTCTCTTACTAATGTTTCGTGTTTGGAATTTTTTTCTGTCTCTTACTACTGTTTAGTGTTTGAAATTTATTTCTGTCTCTTATTACTGTTTAGTGTTTAGAATTTATTTCTGTCTCTTACTACTGTTTAGTGTTTAGAATTTATTTCTGTCTCTTACTACTGTTTCGTGTTTGGAATTTTTCCTTTCTCTTACTACTGTTTAGTGTTAGGAATTTATTTCTGTCTATTACTACTGTTTAGTGTTTGGAATTTTTTTCTGTCTCTTACTACTGTTTAGTGTTTGGAATTTTTTTCTGTCTCTTACTACTGTTTAGTGTTTGGAATTTATTTCTCTCTCTTACTACTGTTTAGTTTTTGGAATTTTTTTCTGTCTCTTACTACTGTTTAGTGTTTAGAATTTATTTCTGTCACTTACTACTGTTTAGTGTTTAGAATTTATTTCTGTCTCTTACTACTGTTTCGTGTTTGGAATTTTTTTCTTTCTCTTACTACTGTTTAGTGTTTGAAATTTATTTCTGTCTCTTACTACTGTTTAGTGTTTGGAATTTTTTTCTGTCTCTTACTACTGTTTAGTGTTTGGAATTTTTTTCTGTCTCTTACTACTGTTTAGTGTTTGGAATTTATTTCTGTCTCTTACTACTGTTTAGTGTTTAGAATTTATTTCTGTCACTTACTACTGTTTAGTGTTTAGAATTTATTTCTGTCTCTTACTACTGTTTCGTGTTTGGAATTTTTTCTTTCTCTTACTAGTGTTTAGTGTTTGGAATTTATTTCTGTCTCTTACTACTGTTTAGTGTTTGGAATTTATTTCTGTCTCTTACTACTGTTTAGTGTTTGGAATTTTTTTCTGTCTCTTACTAATGTTTAGTGTTTAGAATTTATTTCTGTCTCTTACTACTGTTTCGTGTTTGGAATTTTTTCTTTCTCTTACTAGTGTTTAGTGTTTGAAATTTATTTCTGTCTCTTACTACTGTTTAGTGTTTGGAATTTTTTTCTGTCTCTTACTACTGTTTAATTTTTGGAATTTTTTTGTGTCTCTTACTACTGGTTAGTGTTTGGAATGTATTTCTGTCTCTTACTACTGTTTAGTGTTTGGAATTTATTTCTGTCTCTTACTACTGTTTAGTGTTTGGAATTTTTTTCGGTCTCTTACTACTGTTTAGTGATTGGAATTCATTTCTGTCTCTTACTACTGTTTAGTGTTTGGAATTTATTTCTGTCTCTTACTACTGTTTAGTTTTTGGAATTTTTTTCGGTCTCTTACTACTGTTTAGTGTTTGGAATATTTTTCTGTCTCTTACTACTGTTTAATGTTTGGAATTTATTTCTGTCTCTTACTACTGTTTAGTGTTTGGAATTTTTTTTTGTCTCTTACTACTGTTTAGTGTTGGGACTTTTTTCTGTCTCTTACTACTGTTTAGTGCTTGGAATTTTTTTTCTGTCTCTTACTACTGTTTAGTGTTTGGAATTTTTTTCTGTCTCTTACTACTGTTTAGTGTTTAGAATTTATTTCTGTCTCTTACTACTGTTTAGTGTTTGGAATTTCTTTCTGTCTCTTTCTACTGTTTAGTGTTTGGTATTTTTTTCTGTCTCTTAATACTGTTTAGTGTTAGGAATTTATTTCTGTCTCTTACTACTGTTTAGTGTTTGGAATTTTTTTCTGTCTCTTACTACTGTTTAGTGTTTGGAATTTATTTCTGTCTCTTACTACTGTTTCGTGTTTGGAATATATTTCTGTCTCTTACTACTGTTTCGTGTTTGGAATTTTTTTCTGTCTCTTACTACTGTTTAGTGTTTGGAATTTTTTTCTGTCTCTTACTACTCTTTAGTGTTTGGAATTTTCTTCTGTCTCTTACTACTGTTTAGTGTTTGGTACTTTTATTCTGTCTCTTACTACCGTTTAGTGCTTGGAATTTTTTTTCTGTCTCTTACTACTGTTTAGTTTTTGGAATTTATTTCTGTCTCTTACTACTGTTTAGTGTTTGGAATTTATTTCTGTCACTTACTACTGTTTAGTGTTAAGAATTTATTTCTGTCTCTTACTAATGTTTAGTGTTTTGAATTTATTTCTGTCTCTTACTACTGTTTAGTGTTTAGAATATATTTCTGTCTCTTACTACTGTTTAGTGTTTGGAATTTATTTCTGTCTTTTACTACTGTTTAGTGTTTGGAATTTTTATCTGTCTCTTACTACTGATTAGTGTTTGGAATTTATTTCTTTCTCTTACTACTGTTTAGTGTTTGGTATTTATTTCTGTCTCTTACTAGTGTTTAGTGTTTGGAATTTATTTCTGTCTCTTACGATTGTTTAGAGTTTGGAATTTATTTCTGTCTCTTACTACTGTATAGTGTTTCGAATTTATTTCTGTCTCTTACTATTGTTTAGTGTTTGGAATTTATTTCTGTCTCTTACTACTGTTTAGTGTTTGGAATTTTTTTCTGTCTCTTACTACTGTTTAGAATTTGGAATTTTTTTCTCTCTCTTACTCATGTTTAGTGTTGGGACTTTTTTTCTTTCTCTTACTAGTGTTTAGTGTTTGGAATTTATTTCTGTCTCTTACTACTGTTAATGTTTGGAATGTATTTCTGTTTCTTACTACTGTTTACTGTTTGGAATTCTTTTCTGTCTCTTATTACTGTTTAGTGTTTGGAATTTATTTCTGTCTCTTAATACTGTTTAGTGTTTGGAATCCTTTTCTGTCTCTTACTACGGTTAGTGTTTAGAATTTATTTCTGTCTCTTACTACTGTTTAGTGTTGGGAATTTTTTCTGTCTCTTACTACTGTTTAGTGTTTGGAATTTA
The DNA here is from genome assembly GCA_037127315.1 of Ascarosepion bandense. NCBI lineage: Eukaryota > Metazoa > Mollusca > Cephalopoda > Sepiida > Sepiidae > Ascarosepion > Ascarosepion bandense. The sequence goes on along the minus strand of JBBBDQ010001862.1, from coordinate 1,108,068 downwards.
TATCTGTCTCTTACTACTGTTTAGTGTTTGGAATTTTTTTCTGTCTCTTACTACTGTTTAGGGTTTACAATTATTTCTGCCTCTTACTACTGTTTAGTATTTGGAATTTTTTCTGTCTCTTACTACTGTTTAGTGTTTGTAATTTATTTTTGTCTCTTACTACTGTTTAGTGTTTGGAATTTTTTTCTGTCTCTTACTACTGTTTAGTGTTGGGACTTTTTTTCTTTCTCTTACTACTGTTTATTGTTTTGAATTTACTTCTGTCTCTTACTACTGTTTAGTGTTTAGAATTTATTTCTGTTTCTTACTACTGTTTATTGTTTGAAATTTATTTCTGTCTCTTAATACTGTTTAGTGTTTGGAATTTATTTCTCTCTCTCACAACTGTTTAGTGTTTGAAATTTTTTTCTATCCCTTACTACTGGTTAGTGTTTGGAATTTATTTCTGTCTCTTACTACTGTTTAGTTTTTGGAATTTATTTCTCTCTCTTACTACTGTTTAGAGTTTGGAATTTATTTCTGTCTCTTACTAGTGTTTAGTGTTTGGAATTTATTTCTGTCTCTTACGATTGTTTAGAGTTTGGAATTTATTTCTGTCGCTTACTCCTGTTTAGTGTTTCGAATTTATTTCTGTCTATTACTACTGTTTAGTGTTTGGAATTTATTTCTGTCTCTTACTACTGTTTAGTGTTTGGAATTTTTTTCTGTGTCTTACTACTGTTTAGTGTTTGGAAATTTTTTCTGTCTCTTACTACTGTTTAGTGTTGGGACTTTTTTTCTTTCTCTTTCTAGTGTTTAGTGTTTGGAATTGATTTCTGTCTCTTACTACTGTTTAGTGTTTGGAATGTATTTCTGTTTCTTACTACTGTTTAGTGTTTAAAATTTATTTCTGTCACTTACTACTGTTTAGTGTTTGGAATTTATTTCTGTCTCTCACAACTGTTTAGTGTTTGGAATTTTTTTCTGTCCCTTACTACTGTTTAGTGTTTGGAATTTATTTCTGTCTCTTACTACTGTTTAGTTTTTGGAATTTATATCTGTCTCTTACTATTGTTTAGTGTTTAGAATTTATTTCTGTCTCTTTTTACTGTTTAGTGTTTGGAATTTTTTTGTTTCCCTTACTACTGTTTCGTGTTTGGAATTTTTTATTTATCTTACTACTGTTTATTTTTGGAATTTATTTCTGTCTCTTACTACTGTTTAGTGTTTGGAATTCTTTTCTGTCTCTTATTACTGTTTTGTGTTTGGAATTTTTTTATTTCTCTTACTACTTTTTAGTGTTTGGAATTTATTTCTGTCTCTCAGTACTGTTTATTGTTTGGAATGTATTTCTGTCTCTTACTACTGTTTAGTGTTTGGAATTTATTTCTGTCTCTTACTACTGTTTAGTGTTTAGAATTTATTTCTGTCTCTTACTACTGTTTAGTGTTTGGAATTTTTTTCTTTCTCTTACTACTGTTTAGTGTTTGGAATTTATTTCTGTCTCTTACTACTGTTTAGTGTTTTGAATTTTTTTCTCACGCTTAATAATGTTTTGTGTTTGGAATTTATTTCTGTCTGTTACTACTGTTTAGTGATTGGAATTTATTTCTGTCTCTTACTACTGTTTAGTGTTTAGAATATATTTCTGTCTCTTACTACTGTTTAGTGTTTAGAATATATTTCTGTCTCTTACTACTGTTTAGCGTTCGGAATTTATTTCTGTCTCTTACTACTGTTTAGTTTTGGGAAGCTTTTTCTGTATCTTACTACTGTTTAGTGTTTGGAATTTATTTCTGTTTCTTACTACTGTTTAGTGTTTGGAATTTTTTTCTGTCTCTTACTACTGTTTAGTGTTTGGAATATTTTTCTGTCTCTTAATACTGTTTAGTGTTTAGAATTTATTTCTGTCTCTTACTACTGTTTAGTGTTTGGAATATTTTTCTGTCTCTTATAACTGTTTAGTTTTTGGAATTTATTTCTGTCTCTTACTACTGTTTAGTGTTTAGAATTTATTTCTGTCTCTTACTACTGTTTTGTGATTGGAATTTTTTTCTGTCTCTTATTGCAGTTTAGTGTTTAGAATATATTTCTGTCTCTTACTACTGTTTAGCGTTCGGAATTTATTTCTGTCTCTTACTACTGTTTAGTGTTTGGAATGTTTTTCTGTCTCTTACTACTGTTTAGAGATTGGAATTTTTTTCTTTCTCTTATTGCAGTTTAATGTTTGGAATTAATTTCTGTCTCTTACTACTGTTTATTTTTTAGAATTTATTTCTGTCTCTTACTATTGTTTAGCGTTTGGAATTAAATTCTCTCTCTTACTACTGTTCAGAATTTGTTTGGAATTTTTTTCTGTCTCTTATTGCAGTTTAGTGTTTAGAATATATTTCTCTCTCTTATTGCAGTTTAGTGTTTGGAATTTATTTCTGTCTCTTACTATTGTTTAGTGTTTAGAATTTATTTCTGTCTCTTACTACTGTTTAGCGTTTGGAATTTATTTGTGTCTCTTACTACTGTTCAGTGTTTGGAATTTTTTTCTGTCTCTTATTACAGTTTAGTGTTTGGAATTTATTTCTGTCTCTTACTACTGTTTATTGTTTGGAATTTATTTCTGTCTCTTGTTACTGTTTAGTGTTTGGAATTTTTTTTCTGTCTCTTACTACTGTTTAGTGTTTGGAATTTTTTTCTGTCTCTTACTACTGTTTAGTTTTTATAATTTATTTCTGTCTCTTACTACTGTTTAGTGTTGGGAATTTTTTCTGTCTCTTACTACTGTTTAGTGTTTGGAATTTATTTCTCTCTCTTACTACTGTTTAGTGTTTGGAATTTATTTCTGTCTCTTACTAGTGTTTAGTGTTTAGTATTTAATTCTGTCTCTTACTACTGTTTAGTGTTTGGAATTTATTTCTGTCTCTTACTACTGTTTAGATTTTGGAATTTTTTCTGCCTCTTACTACTGTTTAGTGTTTGGAATTTTTTTCTGTCTCTTACTAATGTTTAGTGTTTAGAATTTATTTCTGTCTCTTACTACTGTTTACTGTTTTGAATTTTTTTCTGTCTCTTACTACTGTTTAGTGTTTAGAATTTATTTCTGTCTCTTACTACTGTTTAGTGTTGGGAAGTTTTTTCTGTTTCTTACTACTGTTTAGTGTTTGGAATTCATTTCTGTTTCTTACTACTGTTTAGTGTTTGGAATTTTTTTCTGTCTCTTACTACTGTTTAGTGTTTGGAATATTTTTCAGTCTCTTAATACTGTTTAGTGTTTAGAATTTATTTCTGTCTCTTACTACTGTTTAGTGTTTGGAATATTTTTCTGTCTCTTATAAATGTTTAGTTTTTGGAATTTATTTCTGTCTCTTACTACTGTTTAGTGTTTAGAATTTATTTCTGTCTCTTACTACTGTTTAGTGTTTGGAATTTTTTTCTGCCTCTTACTACTGTTTAGTGTTTGGAATATTTTTCTCTCTCTTACTACTGTTTAGTGTTTAGAATTTATTTCTGTCTCTTACTACTGTTTAGTGTTTGGAATATTTTTCTGTCTCTTACTACTGTTTAGTGTTTGGAATTTATTTCTGTCTCTTACTACTGTTTAGTGTTTGGAATTTATTTCTGTCTCTTACTACTGTTTAGTGTTTGGAATTTTTTCTTTCTCTTACTAGTGTTTAGTGTTTGGAATTTATTTCTGTCACTTACTACTGTTTAGTGTTTGGAATTTATTTCTGTCTCTTACTACTGTTTTGTGTTTGGAATTTTTTTCTGTCTCTTATTGCAGTTTAGTGTTTAGAATATATTTCTGTCTCTTACTACTGTTTAGCGTTCGGAATTTGTTTCTGTCTCTTACTACTCTTTAGTGTTTGGAATTTTTTTCTGTCTCTTACTACTGTTTAGTATTGGGACTTTTTTTCTTTCTCTTACTACTGTTTATTGTTTTGAAATTATTTCTGTCTCTTACTACTGTTTAGTGTTTAGAATTTATTTCTGTTTCTTACTACTGTTTAGTGTTTAAAATTTATTTCTGTCTCTTACTACAGTTTAGTGTTTGGAATTTATTTCTGTCTCTCACATCTGTTTAGTGTTTGAAATTTTTTTCTGTCCCTTACTACTGTTTAGTGTTTGGAATTTTTTTCTGTTTCTTACTACTGTTTAGTGTTTGGAATTTATTTTTGTCTCTTACTACTGTTTAGTGTTTGGAATTTATTTCTGTCACTTACTAGTGTTTAGTGTTTGGAATTTATTTCTGTCTCTTACGATTGCTTAGTGTTTGGAATTTATTTCTGTCTCTTACTACTGTTTAGTGTTTAGAATTTATTTCAGTCTCTTACTACTGTTTAGTGTTTGGAATTTATATCTGTCTCTTACTATTGTTTAGTGTTTAGAATTTATTTCTGTCTCTTATTACTGTTTAGTGTTTGGAATTTTTTTCTGTCCCTTACTACTGTTTCGTGTTTGGAATTTTTTCTTTCTCTTACTACTGTTTAGTGTTTGGAATTTATTTCTGTCTCTTACTACTGTTTAGCGTTTGGAATTTTTTCTGTCTCTTGTTACTGTTTAGTGTTTGGAATTTTTTTCTGTCTCTTACTACTGTTTAGTGTTTGGAATTTTTTTCTGTCTCTTACTACTGTTTAGTGTTTACAATTTATTTCTGTCTCTTACTACTGTTTAGTTTTGGGAATTTTTCTGTCTCTTACTACTGTTTAGAGTTTGGAATTTATTTCTGTCTCTTACTACTGTTTAGTGTTTGGAATTTATTTCTGTCTCTTACTACTGTTTAGCGTTTGGAATTAATTTCTGTCTCTTACTACTGTTTAGAGTTTAGAATTTATTTCTGTCTCTTACTACTGTTTAATGTTTGGAATTTATTTCTGTCTCTTACTAGTGTTTAGTGTTTAGAATTTAATTCTGTCTCTTACTACTGTTTAGTGTTTGGAATTTATTTCTGTTTCTTACTACTGTTTAGAATTTGGAATTTTTTTCTGCCTCTTTCTACTGTTTAGTGTTTGGAATTTTTTTCTGTCTCTTAGTAATGTATATTGTTTAGAATTTATTTCTGTCTCTTACTACTGTTTAGTGTTTGGAATTTTTTTCTGTCTCTTACTACTGTTTAGTGTTTAGAATTTATTTCTGTCTCTTACTACTGTTTAGTGTTGGGAAGTTTTTTCTGTTTCTTACTACTGTTTAGTGTTTGGAATTTATTTCTGTTTCTTACTACTGTTTATTGTTGGAATTTATTTCTGTCTCGTACTTCTATTTAGTGTTTGGAATTTATTTCTGTCTGTTACTACTGTTTAGTGTTTGGAATTTTTTTCTGTCTCTTACTACTGTTTAGTGTATGGAATATTTCTCTGTCTCTTATTACTGTTTAGTGTTTAGAATTTATTTCTGTCTCTTACTACTGTTTAGTGTTTGGTATATTTTACTGTCTCTTACTATTATTTAGTGTTTGGAATTTATTTCTGTCTCTTACTACAGTTTAGTGTTTAGAATTTATTTCTGTCTCTTACTACTGTTTAGTGTTTGGAATTTTTTTCTGCCTCTTACTACTGTTTAGTGGTTGGAATTTTTTTCTGTCTCTTACTACTGTTTAGTGTTTAGAATTTATTTTTGTCTCTTACTACTGTTTAGTGTTTGGAATATTTTTCTGTCTCTTACTACTGTTTAGTGTTTGCAAATTATTTCTCTCTCTTACTACTGTTTAGTGTTGTGAATTTTTTTCTGTCTCTTACTATTGTTTAGTGTTTGGAATTTATTTCTGTCTCTTACTAATGTTTAGTGTTTGGAATTTTTTTCTGTCTCTTACTACGGTTTAGTGCTTGGAAATTTTTCTGTCTCTTAATACTGTTTAGTGTTTGGAATTTTTTTCTGTCTCTTACTACTGTTTAGTGTTTAGAATTTATTTCTGTCTCGTACTACTGTTTAGTCTTGGGAATTTTTTCTGCCTCTTTCTATTGTTTAGTGTCTGGAATTTATTTCTGTCTCTTACTACTGTTTAGTGTTTGGAATTTATTTTTGTCTCTTACTACTGTTTAGTGTTTGGAATTTATTTCTGTCTCTGACTACTGTTTAGTTTTTGGAATTTTTTTCTGTCTCTTACTACTGTTTAGTGTTTGGAATTTATTTCTGTCTCTTACTACTGTTAATGTTTGGAATTTATTTCTGTCTGTTGTTACTGTTTAGTGTTTGGAAAGTTTTTCTCTCTCATACTACTGTTTAGTGTTTGGAATTTTTTTCTGTCTCTTACTACTTTTTATTAATTGGAATTTATTTCTGTCTCTTACTACTGTTTTGTGTTTGGAATTTATTTCTGTCTCTTACTACTATTTAGTGTTTGGAATTTTTTTTTCTCTTACTACTGTTTAGTGTTTGGACTTTATTTCTGTCTCTTACTACTGTTTAGTGTTTGGAATTTTTCCTGTCTCTTACTACTGTTTAGTGTTTGGAATTTATTTCTGTCTCTTGCTACTGTTTAGTGTTTGGAATTTATTTCTGTCTCTTACTACTGTTTAATGTTTGTTATTTATTTCTGTCTCTTAATACTGTTTAGTGTTTGGAATATTTTTCTGTCTCTTACTACTGTTTAGTGTTTAGAATTTATTTCTGTCTCTTACTACTGTTTAGTGTTGGGAATTTTTTTCTGCCTCTTACTACTGTTTAGTGTTTGGAATTTTGTTCTGTCTCTTACTAATGTTTAGTGTTTAGAATTTATTTCTGTCTCTTACTACTGTTTAGTGTTGGGAAGTTTTTTCTGTTTCTTACTACTGTTTAGTGTTTGGAATTTATTTCTGTTTCTTACTACTGTTTAGTGTTTGGAATTTATTTCTGTCTCTTACTACTGTTTAGTGTTTAGAATTTACTTCTGTCTCTTATTACTGTTTAGTGTTTGGAATTTTTTTCTGTCTCTTACTACTGTTTAGTGTTTAGAATTTATTTCTGTCTCTTACTACTGTTTAGTGTTGGGAATTTTTTTCTGTCTCTTACTATTATTTAGTGTTTGGAATTTATTTCTGTCTCTTACTACTGTTTAGTGTTTGGAATTTTTTTCTGTCTCTTAATACTGTTTAGTGTTTAGAATTTATTTCTGTCTCTTAATACTGTTTAGTGTTTGGAATATTTTTCTGTCTCTTACTACTGTTTAGTGTTTAGAATTTATTTCTGTCTCTTACTACTGTTTAGTGTTGGGAATTTTTTTCTGTCTCTTAATACTATTTAGTGTTTGGAATTTATTTCTGTCTCTTACTACTGTTTATTGTTTGGAATTTTTTTCTGTCTCTTAATACTGTTTAGTGTTTAGAATTTATTTCTGTCTCTTACTACTGTTTAGTGTTTGGAATATTTTTCTGTCTCTTACTACTGTTTAGTGTTTGCAAATTATTTCTCTCTCTTACTACTGTTTAGTGTTGTGAATTTTTTTCTGTCTCTTACTATTGTTTAGTGTTTGGAATTTATTTCTGTCTCTTACTAATGTTTAGTGTTTGGAATTTTTTTCTGTCTCTTACTACGGTTTAGTGCTTGGAAATTTTTCTGTCTCTTAATACTGTTTAGTGTTTGGAATTTTTTTCTGTCTCTTACTACTGTTTAGTGTTTAGAATTTATTTCTGTCTCGTACTACTGTTTAGTCTTGGGAATTTTTTCTGCCTCTTTCTATTGTTTAGTGTCTGGAATTTATTTCTGTCTCTTACTACTGTTTTGTGTTTGGATTTTTTTCTATCTCTTACTACTGTTTAGTGTTTGGAATTTATTTTTGTCTCTTACTACTGTTTAGTGTTTGGAATTTATTTCTGTCTCTGACTACTGTTTAGTTTTTGGAATTTTTTTCTGTCTCTTACTACTGTTTAGTGTTTGGAATTTATTTCTGTCTCTTACTACTGTTAATGTTTGGAATTTATTTCTGTCTCTTACTACTGTTTAGTTTTTGGAATTTTTTTCTGTCTCTTACTACTGTTTAGTGTTTGGAATTTATTTCTGTCTCTTGCTACTGTTTAGTGTTTGGAATTTATTTCTGTCTCTTACTACTGTTTAATGTTTGTTATTTATTTCTGTCTCTTACTACTGTTTAGTGTTTAGAATTTAATTCTGTCTCTAACTACTGTTTAGTGTTTGGAATTTATTTCTGTCTCTAACTACTGTTTAGTGTTTGGAATTTTTTCTGCCTCTTACTACTGTTTAGTGTTTGGAATTTTGTTCTGTCTCTTACTAATGTTTAGTGTTTAGAATTTATTTCTGTCTCTTACTACTGTTTAGTTTTGGGAAGTTTTTTCTGTTTCTTACTACTGTTTAGTGTTTGGAATTTATTTCTGTCTCTTGCTACTGTTTAGTGTTTGGAATTTATTTCTGTCTCTTACTACTGTTTAATGTTTGTTATTTATTTCTGTCTCTTACTACTGTTTAGTGTTTAGAATTTAATTCTGTCTCTAACTACTGTTTAGTGTTTGGAATTTATTTCTGTCTCTAACTACTGTTTAGTGTTTGGAATTTTTTCTGCCTCTTACTACTGTTTAGTGTTTGGAATTTTGTTCTGTCTCTTACTAATGTTTAGTGTTTAGAATTTATTTCTGTCTCTCACTACTGTTTAGTGTTGGGAAGTTTTTTCTGTTTCTTACTACTGTTTAGTGTTTGGAATTTATTTCTGTTTCTTACTACTGTTTAGTGTTTGGAATTTATTTCTGTCTCTTACTACTGTTTAGTGTTTAGAATTTACTTCTGTCTCTTATTACTGTTTAGTGTTTGGAATTTTTTTCTGTCTCTTACTACTGTTTAGTGTTTAGAATTTATTTCTGTCTCTTACTACTGTTTAGTGTTGGGAATTTTTTTCTGTCTCTTACTATTGTTTAGTGTCTGGAATTTATTTCTGTCTCTTACTACTGTTTAGTTTTTGGAATTTTTTTCTGTCTCTTACTACTGTTTAGTGTTTGGAATTTATTTCTGTCTCTTGCTACTGTTTAGTGTTTGGAATTTATTTCTGTCTCTTACTACTGTTTAATGTTTGTTATTTATTTCTGTCTCTTACTACTGTTTAGTGTTTAGAATTTAATTCTGTCTCTAACTACTGTTTAGTGTTTGGAATTTATTTCTGTCTCTAACTACTGTTTAGTGTTTGGAATTTTTTCTGCCTCTTACTACTGTTTAGTGTTTGGAATTTTGTTCTGTCTCTTACTAATGTTTAGTGTTTAGAATTTATTTCTGTCTCTTACTACTGTTTAGTTTTGGGAAGTTTTTTCTGTTTCTTACTACTGTTTAGTGTTTGGAATTTATTTCTGTCTCTTGCTACTGTTTAGTGTTTGGAATTTATTTCTGTCTCTTACTACTGTTTAATGTTTGTTATTTATTTCTGTCTCTTACTACTGTTTAGTGTTTAGAATTTAATTCTGTCTCTAACTACTGTTTAGTGTTTGGAATTTATTTCTGTCTCTAACTACTGTTTAGTGTTTGGAATTTTTTCTGCCTCTTACTACTGTTTAGTGTTTGGAATTTTGTTCTGTCTCTTACTAATGTTTAGTGTTTAGAATTTATTTCTGTCTCTCACTACTGTTTAGTGTTGGGAAGTTTTTTCTGTTTCTTACTACTGTTTAGTGTTTGGAATTTATTTCTGTTTCTTACTACTGTTTAGTGTTTGGAATTTATTTCTGTCTCTTACTACTGTTTAGTGTTTAGAATTTACTTCTGTCTCTTATTACTGTTTAGTGTTTGGAATTTTTTTCTGTCTCTTACTACTGTTTAGTGTTTAGAATTTATTTCTGTCTCTTACTACTGTTTAGTGTTGGGAATTTTTTTCTGTCTCTTACTATTGTTTAGTGTCTGGAATTTATTTCTGTCTCTTACTACTGTTTTGTGTTTGGAATTTTTTCTATCTCTTACTACTGTTTAGTGTTTGGAATTTATTTTTGTCTCTTAATACTGGTTTAGTGTTTGGATTTTTTTCTGTCTCTTACTACTGTTTAGTGTTGGGACTTTGTGTCTCTTACTGTTTAGTGTTTGGAATTTTTTTCTGTCTCTTACTACTGTTTAGTGTTTAGAATTAATTTCTGTCTCTTATTAATGTTTAGTGTTTGAATTTATTTCTTGTCTCTTACTACTGTTTAGTGTTTGGAATTATTTCCTTGTCTCTTACTACTGTTTAGTGTTTGGAATTTTTCTGTCTCTTACTACTGTTTAGTTTGGAATTTATTTCTCTCTCTTACTATTGTTTAGTGTTTGGAATTTTTTTCTGTCTCATACTACTGTTTAGTGTTTGGAATTTATTTCTGTCTCTTACTACTGTTTAGTTTTTAGAATTTATTTCTGTCTCTTACTACTGTTTAGTGTTTGGAATTTTTTTCTGTCTCTTACTTCTGTTTAGTGTTTGGAATTTATTTCTGTCTCTTACTGCTGTTTAGTGTTTGGAATTTATTTCTGTCTCTTACTACTGTTTAGTTTTTGGAATTTATTTCTGTCTCTTACTACTATTTAGTTTTTAGAATTTATTTCTATCTCTTACTACTGTTTAGTGTTTGGAATTTATTTCTGTCTCTTACTACTGTTTAGTTTTTGGAATTTATTTCTGTCTCTTACTACTGTTTAGTTTTTGGAATTTTTTTCTGTCTCTTACTACTGTTTAGTGTTTGGAATTTATTTCTGTCTCTTTCTACTGTTTAGTGTTTGGAATTTATTTCTGTCTCTTACTACTGTTTAGTGTTTAGAATTTATTTCTCTCTCTTACTACTGTTTTATGTTTGGAATTTATTTCTGTCTCTTACTATTGTTTAGTTTTTATAATTTATTTCTGTCTCTCACTACTGTTTCGTGTTTGGAATTTTTTTCTTTCTCTTACTACTGTTTAGTGTTTGGAATTTTTCTTTCTCTTACTACTGTTTAGTCTTTGGAATTTATTTCTGTCTCTTACTACTGTTTAGTGTTTGGAATTTTTCTGTCTCTTACTACTGTTTTAGTGTTTGGAATTTATTTCTGTCTCTTACTACTGTTTAGTGTTTGGAATTTATTTCTGTCTCTTACTACTGTTTAGTTTTTGGAATTTATTTCTGTCTCTTACTACTGTTTCGTGTTTGGAATTTATTTCTCTCTCTTACTACTGTTTAGTGTTTGGAATTTTTTTTCTGTCTCTTACTACTGTTTAGTGTTTGGAATTTATTTCTGTCTCTTACTTCTGTTTAGTGTTTGGAATTTTTCTTTCTCTTACTACTGTTTAGTGTTTGGAATTTATTTCTGTCTCTTACTACTGTTTAGTGTTTGGAATTTATTTCTGTCTCTTACTATTGTTTAGTGTTTGGAATTTTTTTCTGTCTCTTACTACTGTTTAGTGTTTTGGAATTTATTTCTGTCTCTTACTACTGTTTAGTGTTTCAGGAATTTATTTCTGTCTCTTACTACTGTTTAGTGTTTGGAATTTATCTCTGTCTCTTACTACTGTTTAGTGTTTGGAATTTCTTTCTGTCTCTTACTACTGTTTAGTGTTTGGAATTTCTTTCTGTCTCTTACTACTGTTTAGTGTTTGGAATTTATTTCTGTCTCTTACTACTGTTTAGTGTTTGGAATTTTTTTCTGTCTCTTACTACTGTTTAGTGTTTTGGAATTTTCTTTCTGTCTCTTACTACTGTTTAGTGTTTGGAATTTATTTCTGTCACTTACTACTGTTTAGTGTTCAGGTTATTTCTGTCTCTTACTACTGTTTAATGTTTGGAATTTTTTCTGTCTCTTACTACTGTTTAGTGTTTGGAATTTATTTCTGTCTCTTACTACTGTTTGAGTGTTTAGAATTCATTTCTGTCTCTTACTACTGTTTAGTGTTTGGAATTTATTTCTGTCTCTTACTATTGTTTAGTTTTTAGAATTTATTTCTGTCTCTTACTATTGTTTCGTGTTTGGAATTTTTTTCTTTTTCTTACTACTGTTTAGTGTTTGGAATTTTTTTCTTTCTCCTACTACTGTTTAGTCTTGGAATTTATTTCTGTCTCTTGCTACTGTTTAGTGTTTGGAATTTATTTCTCTCTCTTACTACTGTTTAGTGTTCGGAATTTATTTCTGTCTCTTACTACTGTTTAGTGTTTGGAATTTATTTCTGTCTGTTACTATTGTTTAGTGTTTGGAATTTCTTTCTGTCTCTTACTACTGTTTAGTGTTTGGAATTTCTTTTCTGTCTCTTACTACTGTTTAGTGTTTGGAATTTATTTCTCTCTCTTACTACTATTTAGTGTTTGGAATTTTCTGTCTCTTACTACTGTTTAGTGTTTGGAATTTATTTCTCTCTCTTACTACTGTTTTATGTTTGGAATTTATTTCTGTCTCTTACTATTGTTTAGTTTTTATAATTTATTTCTGTCTCTCACTACTGTTTCGTGTTTGGAATTTTTTTCTTTCTCTTACTACTGTTTAGTGTTTGGAATTTTTTTCTTTCTCTTACTGTTTAGTCTTTGGAATTTATTTCTGTCTCTTACTACTGTTTAGTGTTTGGAATTTTTTTCTGTCTCTTACTACTGTTTTTAGTGTTTGGAATTTATTTCTGTATCTCTTACTTACTACTGTTTAGTGTTTGGAATTTATTTCTGTCTCTTACTACTGTTTAGTTTTTGGAATTTATTTCTGTCTCTTACTACTGTTTCGTGTTTGGAATTTATTTCTCTCTCTTACTACTGTTTAGTGTTTGGAATTTTTTTCTGTCTCTTACTACTGTTTAGTGTTTGGAATTTATTTCTGTCTCTTACTTCTGTTTAGTGTTTTGGAATTTTTTTCTTTCTCTTACTACTGTTTAGTGTTTGGAATTTATTTCTGTCTCTTACTACTGTTTAGTGTTTGGAATTTATTTCTGTCTCTTACTATTGTTTAGTGTTTGGAATTTTTTTCTGTCTCTTACTACTGTTTAGTGTTTGGAATTTATTTCTGTCTCTTACTACTGTTTAGTGTTCGGAATTTATTTCTGTCTCTTACTACTGTTTAGTGTTTGGAATTTATCTCTGTCTCTTACTACTGTTTAGTGTTTGGAATTTCTTTCTGTCTCTTACTACTGTTTAGTGTTTGGAATTTCTTTCTGTCTCTTACTACTGTTTAGTGTTTGGAATTTATTTCTGTCTCTTACTACTGTTTAGTGTTTGGAATTTTTTTCTGTCTCTTACTACTGTTTAGTGTTTGGAATTTTCTTTCTGTCTCTTACTACTGTTTAGTGTTTGGAATTTATTTCTGTCACTTACTACTGTTTAGTGTTCGGAATTTATTTCTGTCTCTTACTACTGTTTAATGTTTGAATTTTTTTCTGTCACTCTTTACCTACTGTTTAGTGTTTGGAATTTATTTCTGTCTCTTACTACTGTTTAGTGTTTAGAATTCATTTCTGTCTCTTACTACTGTTTAAGTGTTTGGAATTTATTTCTGTCTCTTACTATTGTTTAGTTTTTAGAATTTATTTCTGTCTCTTACTATTGTTTCGTGTTTGGAATTTTTTTTTCTTTTTCTTACTACTGTTTAGTGTTTGGAATTTTTTTTCTTTCTCCTACTACTGTTTAGTCTTCCGAATTTATTTCTGTCTCTTGCTACTGTTTAGTGTTTGGAATTTATTTCTCTCTCTTACTACTGTTTTAGTGTTCGGAATTTATTTCTGTCTCTTACTACTGTTTAGTGTTTGGAATTTATTTCTGTCTCTTACTATTGTTTAGTGTTTGGAATTTCTTTCTGTCTCTTACTACTGTTTAGTGTTTGGAATTTCTTTCTGTCTCTTACTACTGTTTAGTGTTTGGAATTTATTTCTCTCTTACTACTATTAGTGTTTGGAATTTTTTCTGTGTCTCTTACTACTGTTTAGTGATATTTGATTATTTCTCTCTCTTACTACTGTTTTATGTTTGGAATTTATTTCTGTCTCTTACTATTGTTTAGTTTTTATAATTTATTTCTGTCTCTCACTACTGTTTTCGTGTTTGAAATTTTTTTCTTTCTCTTACTACTGTTTAGTGTTTGGAATTTTTTTCTTTCTCTTACTACTGTTTAGTCTTTGGAATTTGTACTGTCTCTTACTACTGTTTAATTGTTGGAATTTTTTTCTGTGTCTCTTACTACTGTTTAGTGTTTGGAATTTATTTCTGTCTCTTACTACTGTTTAGTGTTTGGAATTTATTTCTGTCTCTTACTACTGTTTAGTTTTTGGAATTTATTTCTGTCTCTTACTACTGTTTCGTGTTTGGAATTTATTTCTCTCTCTTACTACTGTTTAGTGTTTGGAATTTTTTTCTGTCTCTTACTACTGTTTAGTGTTTGGAATTTATTTCTGTCTCTTACTTCTGTTTAGTGTTTGGAATTTTTTTCTTTCTCTTACTACTGTTTAGTGTTTGGAATTTATTTCTGTCTCTTACTACTGTTTAGTGTTTGGTATTTATTTCTGTCTCTTACTATTGTTTAGTGTTTGGAATTTTTTTTCTGTCTCTTACTACTGTTTAGTGTTTGGAATTTATTTCTGTCTCTTACTACTGTTTAGTGTTCGGAATTTATTTCTGTCTCTTACTACTGTTTAGTGTTTGGAATTATTTCTGTCACTTACTACTGTTTAGTGTTCGGAATTTATTTCTGTCTCTTACTACTGTTTAGTGTTTGGAATTTTTTTCTGTCTCTTACTACTGTTTAGTGTTTGGAATTTATTTCTGTCTCTTACTACTGTTTAGTGTTTAGAATTCATTTCTGTCTCTTACTACTGTTTAGTGTTTGGAATTTATTTCTGTCTCTTACTATTGTTTAGTTTTTAGAATTTATTTCTGTCTCTTACTACTGTTTCGTGTTTGGAATTTTTTTCTTTCTCTTACTACTGTTTAGTGTTTGGAATTTTTTTCTTTCTCCTACTACTGTTTAGTCTTTGGAATTTATTTCTGTCTCTTGCTACTGTTTAGTGTTTGGAATTTATTTCTCTCTCTTACTACTGTTTAGTGTTTGGAATTTATTTCTGTCTCTTACTACTGTTTAGTGTTTGGAATTTATTTCTGTCTCTTACTATTGTTTAGTGTTTGGAATTTCTTTCTGTCTCTTACTACTGTTTAGTGTTTGGAATTTCTTTCTGTCTCTTACTACTGTTTAGTGTTTGGAATTTATTTCTCTCTCTTACTACTATTTAGTGTTTGGAATTTTTTTCTGTCTCTTACTACTGTTTAGTGTTTGGAATTTCTTTCTGTCTCTTACTACTGTTTAGTGTTTGGAATTTATTTCTGTCTCTTACTACTGTTTAGTGTTCGGAATTTATTTCTGTCTTTTACTACTGTTTAGTTTTTGGAATTTTTTTCTGTCTCTTACTACTGTTTAGTGTTTGGAATTTATTTCTGTCTCTTACTACTGTTTAGTGTTTGGAATTTTTTTCTGTCTCTTACTACTGTTTAGTGTTTAGAATTCATTTCTGTCTCTTACTACAGTTTAGTGTTTGGAATTTATTTCTGTCTCTTACTATTGTTTAGTTTTTAGAATTTATTTCTGTCTCTTACTACTGTTTCGTGTTTGGAATTTATTTCTTTCTCTTACTACTGTTTAGTGTTTGGAATTTTTTTCTTTCTCCTACTACTGTTTAGTCTTTGGAATTTATTTCTGTCTCTTACTACTGTTTAGTGTTTGGAATTTATTTCTGTCTCTTACTACTGTTTAGTGTTTAGAATTTATTTCTGTCTCTTACTACTGTTTAGTGTTTGGAATTTGTTTCTGTCTCTTACAACTGTTTATTGTTTGGAATTTATTTCTGTCTCTTACTACTGTTTAGTGTTTAGAATTTATTTCTGTCTCTTACTACTGTTTAGTGTTTGGAATTTATTTCTGTCTCTTACTACTGTTTAGTGTTTGGAATTTATTTCTGTCTCTTACTACTGTTTAGTTTTTGGAATTTATTTCTGTCTCTTACTACTGTTTAGTGTTTGGAATTCATTTCTGTCTCTTACTACTGTTTAGTGTTTGGAATTTTTTTCTGTCTCTTACTACTGTTTAGTGTTTAGAATTTATTTCTGTCTCTTACTACTGTTTTGTGTTTGGAATTTATTTCTCTCTCTTACTACTGTTTAGTGTTTAGAATTCATTTCTGTCTCTTACTACAGTTTAGTGTTTGGAATTTATTTCTGTCTCTTATTATTGTTTAGTTTTTAGAATTTATTTCTGTCTCTTACTACTGTTTCGTGTTTGGAATTTTTTCTTTCTTTCTTACTACTGTTTAGTGTTTGGAATTTTTTTCTTTCTCCTACTACTGTTTAGTCTTTGGAATTTATTTCTGTCTCTTACTACTGTTTAGTGTTTGGAATTTATTTCTGTCTCTTACTACTGTTTAGTGTTTAGAATTTATTTCTGTCTCTTACTACTGTTTAGTGTTTGGAATTTGTTTTCTTGTTCTACAACTGTTTATTGTTTGGAATTTATTTCTGTCTCTTACTACTGTTTAGTGTTTAGAATTTATTTCTGTCTCTTACTACTGTTTAGTGTTTGGAATTTATTTTCTGTCTCTTACTACTGTTTAGTGTTTGGAATTTATTTCTGTCTCTTACTACTGTTTAGTTTTTGTAATTTATTTCTGTCTCTTACTACTGTTTAGTGTTTGGAATTCATTTCTGCTCTTACTAATGTTTAGTGTTTGGAATTTATTTCTCTTACTACTGTTTAGTGTTTAGAATTTATTTCTTGTCTCTTACTACTGTTTTGTGTTTGGAATTTATTTCTGTCTCTTACTACTGTTTAGTGTTTGGAATTTATTTCTGTCTCTTACTACTGTTTAGTGTTTGGAATTTATTTCTTGTCTCTTACTACTGTTTAGTCTTGGAATTTATTTCTGTCTCTTACTACTGTTTAGTGTTTGAATTTATTTCTGTCTCTTACTACTGTTTAGTGTTGTGACTTTTATTCTGTCTCTTACTACTGTTTAGTGTTTGGAATTTTTTTCTGTCTCTTACTACTGTTTAGTGTTTAGAATTTATTTCTTGTCTCTTACTACTGTTTAATGTTTGGATTTTATTTCTGTCTCTTACTACTGTTTAGTGTTTGGAATGTATTTGCCTCTTACTACTGTTTAGTGTTTGGAATTTATTTCTGTCTCTTACTACTGTTTAGTGTTTGGAATTTATTTCTGTCTCTTACTACTGTTTAGTGTTTGGAATTTATTTCTGTCTCTTACTACTGTTTAGTGTTTGGAATTCATTTCTGTCTCTTACTACTGTTTAGTGTTTAGAATTTATTTCTGTCTCTTACTACTGTTTAGTGTTTGGAATTTATTTCTGTCTCTTACTACTGTTTAGTGTTTGGAATTTATTTCTGTCTCTTACTTCTGTTTAGTGTTTAGAATTTATTTCTGTCTCTTACTACTGTTTAGTGTTTGGAATTTATTTCTGTCTCTTACTACTGTTTAGTGTTTGGAATTTATTTCTGTCTCTTACTACTGTTTAGTGTTTGGAATTTATTTCTGTCACTTACAACTGTTTATTGTTTGGAATTTATTTCTGTCTCTTACTACTGTTTAGTGTTTAGAATTTATTTCTGTCTCTTACTACTGTTTAGTGTTTGGAATTTATTTCTGTCTCTTACTACTGTTTAGTGTTTGGAATTTATTTCTGCCTCTTACTACTGTTTAGTGTTTGGAATTTATTTCTGTCTCTTACTACTGTTTAGTGTTTGGAATTTATTTCTGTCTCTTACTACTGTTTACTGTTTGGAATTTTTTTATTTCTGTCTCTTACTACTGTTTAGTGTTTAGAATTTATTTCTGTCTCTTACTACTGTTTTGTGTTTGGAATTTATTTCTGTCTCTTACTACTGTTTAGTGTTTGGAATTTATTTCTGTCTCTTACTACTGTTTAGTGTTTGGAATTTATTTCTGTCTCTTACTACTGTTTAGTGTTTGGAATTTATTTCTGTCTCTTACTACTGTTTCGAGTTTGGAATTTATTTCTGTCTCTTACTACTGTTTAGTGTTTGGAATTTATTTCTGTCTCTTAATACTGTTTCGTGTTTGGAATTTATTTCTGTCTCTTACTACTGTTTCGAGTTTGGAATTTATTTCTGTCTCTTACTACTGTTTAGTGTTTGGAATTTATTTCTGTCTCTTACTACTCTTTAGTGTTTAGAATTTATTTCTGTCTCTTACTACTGTTTAGTGTTTGGAATTTATTTCTGTCTCTTACTACTGTTTCGTGTTTGGAATTTATTTCTGTCTCTTACTACTGTTTCGTGTTTGGAATTTATTTCTGTCTCTTACTACTGTTTAGTTTTTGGAATTTATTTCTGTCTCTTACTACTGTTTAGTGTTTGGAATTTATTTCTGTCTCTTACTACTGTTTAGTGTTTGGAATTTATTTCTGTCTCTTATTACTGTTTAGTGTTTGGAATTTATTTCTGTCTCTTACTACTGTTTCGTGTTTGGAATTTATTTCTGTCTCTTACTACTGTTTCGAGTGTGGAATTTATTTCTGTCTCTTACTACTGTTTAGTGTTTGGAATTTATTTCTGTCTCTTACTACTGTTTAGTGTTTAGAATTTATTTCTGTCTCTTACTACTGTTTAGTGTTTGGAATTTATTTCTGTCTCTTACTACTGTTTAGTGTTTAGAATTTATTTCTGTCTCTTACTAGTGTTTAGTGTTTGGAATTTATTTCTGTCTCTTACTACTGTTTCGTGTTTGGAATTTATTTCTGTCTCTTACTACTGTTTAGTGTTTGGAATTTATTTCTGTCTCTTACTACTGTTTAGTGTTTGGAATTTATTTCTGTCTCTTACTACTGTTTAGTGTTTGGAATTTATTTCTGTCTCTTACTACTGTTTAGTGTTTAGAATTTATTTCTGTCTCTTACTACTGTTTAGTGTTTAGAATTTATTTCTGTCTCTTACTACTGTTTAGTGTTTGGAATTTATTTCTGTCTCTTACTACTGTTTAGTGTTTAGAATTTATTTCTGTCTCTTACTACTGTTTAGTGTTTGGAATTTATTTCTGTCTCTTACTACTGTTTAGTGTTTGGAATTTATTTCTGTCTCTTACTACTGTTTAGTGTTTGGAATTTATTTCTGTCTCTTACTACTGTTTTGTGTTTGGAATTTATTTCTGTCTCTTACTACTGTTTAGTGTTTGGAATTTATTTATGTCTCTTACTACTGTTTAGTGTTTGGAATTTATTTCTGTCTCTTACTACTGTTTAGTGTTTGGAATTTATTTCTGTCTCTTACTACTGTTTAGTGTTTAGAATTTATTTCTGTCTCTTACTACTGTTTAGTGTTTAGAATTTATTTCTGTCTCTTACTACTCTTTAGTGTTTGGAATTTATTTCTGTCTCTTACTACTGTTTAGTGTTTAGAATTTATTTCTGTCTCTTACTACTGTTTAGTGTTTGGAATTTATTTCTGTCTCTTACTACTGTTTAGTGTTTAGAATTTATTTCTGTCTCTTACTACTGTTTAGTGTTTGGAATTTATTTCTGTCTCTTACTACTGTTTAGTGTTTGGAATTTATTTCTGTCTCTTACTACTGTTTAGTGTTTGGAATGTATTTCTGTCTCCTACTACTGTTTAGTGTTTGGAATTTATTTCTGTCTCTTACTACTGTTTCGTGTTTGGAATTTATTTCTGTCTCTTACTACTGTTTCGTGTTTGGAATTTATTTCTGTCTCTTACTACTGTTTAGTGTTTGGAATTTATTTCTGTCTCTTACTACTGTTTAGTGTTTGGAATTTATTTCTGTCTCTTACTACTGTTTAGTGTTTGGAATTTATTTCTGTCTCTAACTACTGTTTCGTGTTTGGCATTTATTTCTGTCTCTTACTACTGTTTCGTGTTTGGAATTTATTTCTGTCTCTTACTACTGTTTAGTGTTTAGAATTTATTTCTGTCTCTTACTACTGTTTAGTGTTTAGAATTTATTTCTGTCTCTTACTACTCTTTAGTGTTTGGAATTTATTTCTGTCTCTTACTACTGTTTAGTGTTTAGAATTTATTTCTGTCTCTTACTACTGTTTAGTGTTTGGAATTTATTTCTGTCTCTTACTACTGTTTAGTGTTTAGAATTTATTTCTGTCTCTTACTTCTGTTTAGTGTTTGGAATTTATTTCTGTCTCTTACTACTGTTTAGTGTTTGGAATTTATTTCTGTCTCTTACTACTGTTTAGTGTTTGGAATGTATTTCTGTCTCCTACTACTGTTTAGTGTTTGGAATTTATTTCTGTCTCTTACTACTGTTTCGTGTTTGGAATTTATTTCTGTCTCTTACTACTGTTTCGTGTTTGGAATTTATTTCTGTCTCTTACTACTGTTTAGTGTTTGGAATTTATTTCTGTCTCTTACTACTGTTTAGTGTTTGGAATTTATTTCTGTCTCTTACTACTGTTTAGTGTTTGGAATTTATTTCTGTCTCTAACTACTGTTTCGTGTTTGGCATTTATTTCTGTCTCTTACTACTGTTTCGTGTTTGGAATTTATTTCTGTCTCTTACTACTGTTTAGTGTTTAGAATTTATTTCTGTCTCTTACTACTGTTTAGTGTTTGGAATTTATTTCTGTCTCTTACTACTGTTTCGTGTTTGGAATTTATTTCTGTCTCTTACTACTGTTTAGTGTTTGGAATTTATTTCTGTCTCTTACTACTGTTTAGTGTTTAGAAATTATTTCTGTCACTTACTACTGTTTAGTGTTTGGAATTTATTTCTGTCTCTTACTACTGTTTAGTGTTTAGAATTTATTTCTGTCTCTTACTACTGTTTAGTGTTTGGAATTTATTTCTGTCTCTTACTACTGTTTAGTGTTTGGAATTTATTTCTGTCTCTTACTACTGTTTAGTGTTTAGAATTTATTTCTGTCTCTTACTACTGTTTAGTGTTTGGAATTTATTTCTGTCTCTTACTACTGTTTAGTGTTTGGAATTTATTTCTGTCTCTTACTACTGTTTAGTGTTTGGAATTTATTTCTGTCTCTTACAACTGTTTATTGTTTGGAATTTATTTCTGTCTCTTACTACTGTTTAGTGTTTAGAATTTATTTCTGTCTCTTACTACTGTTTAGTGTTTGGAATTTATTTCTGTCTCTTACTACTGTTTAGTGTTTGGAATTTATTTCTGTCTCTTACTACTGTTTAGTGTTTAGAATTTATTTCTGTCTCTTACTACTGTTTAGTGTTTGGAATTTATTTCTGTCTCTTACTACTGTTTAGTGTTTGGAATTTATTTCTGTCTCTTACTACTGTTTAGTGTTTGGAATTTATTTCTGTCTCTTACTACTGTTTAGTGTTTGGAATTTATTTCTGTCTCTTAATACTGTTTCGTGTTTGGAATTTATTTCTGTCTCTTTCTACTCTTTCGTGTTTGGAATTTATTTCTGTCTCTTACTACTGCTTTCTAGTGTTTGGAATTTATTTCTGTCCCTTCTTACTACTGTTTAGTGTTTAGAATTTCTTATTTCTGTCTTTCTTACTACTGTTTAGTGTTTAGAATTTATTTCTGCCTCTTACTACTGTTTAGTGTTTGGAATTTATTTCTGTCTCTTACTACTGTTTAGTGTTTGGAATTTATTTCTGTCTCTTACTACTGTTTAGTTTTTAGAATTTATTTCTGTCTTTACTACTATTTAGTGTTTGGAATTTATTTCTGTCTCTTACTACTGTTTATTGTTTGGAATTTTTTTCTGTCTCTTAATACTGTTTAGTGTTTAGAATTTATTTCTGTCTCTTACTACTGTTTAGTGTTTGGAATATTTTTCTGTCTCTTACTACTGTTTAGTGTTTAGAATTTTTTTCTGTCTCTTACTACTGTTTAGTGTTGGGAATTTTTTTCTGTCTCTTACTATTGTTTAGTGTTTGGAATTTATTTCTGTCTCTTACTACTGTTTTGTCTTGGGAATTTTATCTGCCTCTTACTATTGTTTAGTGTCTGGAATTTATTTCTGTCTCTTACTACTGATTTTTGTTTAGAATTTTTTCTGTCTCTTACTACTGTTTAGTGTTTGGAATTTATTTTTGTCTCTTACTACTGTTTAGTGTTTGGAATTTATTTCTGTCTCTTACTACTGTTTAGTTTTTGGATTTTATTTCTGTCTCTTACTACTGTTTTGCGTTTGGAATTTATTTCTGTCTCTTACTACTGTTTAGTTTTTGGATTTTATTTCTGTCTCTTCCTACTGTTTAGTGTTTGGAATTTATTTCTGTTTCTTAATACTGTTTAGTGCTTAAAATTTATTTCTGTCTCTTACTACTGTTTAGTTTTTGGAATTTTTTTCTGTCTCTTACTATTGTTTAGTGTTTGGAATTTTTTTCTGTCCCTTACTACTGTTTAGTGTTTGGAATTTTTTTCTGTCTCTTACTACTGTTTAGTGTTTGGAATTTATTTCTGTCTCTTATTACTGTGTAGTTTTGGGAATTTATTTCTGTCTCTTACTACTGTTTAGTGTTTAGAATTTATTTCTGTCTCTTACTACTGTTTAGTGTTTGGAATATTTTTCTGTCTCTTACTACTGCTTAGTGTTTGGAATTTTTTTCTGTCTCTTACTACTGTTTAGTGTTTGGAATTTATTTCTGTCTCTTACTACTGTTTAGTGTTTGGAATTTATTTCTGTCTCTTACTACTGTTTAGTTTTTAGAATTTATTTCTGTCTCTTACTACTGTTTAGCGTTTGGAATTTATTTCTGTCTCTTACTACTGTTCAGTGTTTGGAATATTTTTCTGTCTCTTATTACTGTTTAGTGTTTGGAATTTATTTCTGTCTCTTACTACTGTTTAGTGTTTGGACTTTATTTCTGTCTCTTACTACTGTTTAGTGTTTGGAATTTTTTTCTGTCTCTTACTACTGTTTAGTGTTTGGAATTTATTTCTGTCTCTTACTACTGTTTAGTGTTTGGAATTTATTTCTGTCTCTTACTACTGTTTAGTGTTTAGAATTTATTTCTGTCTCTTACTACTGTTTTGCGTTTGGAATTTATTTCTGTCTCTTACTACTGTTCAGTGTTTGGCATTTTTTTCTGTCTCTTATTACTGTTTAGTGTTTGGAATTTATTTCTGTCTCTTACTACTGTTTAGTGTTTAGAATTTATTTCTGTCTCTTACTACTGTTTAGTGTTTGGAATTTATTTCTGTCTCTTACTACTGTTTAGTGCTGGGAATTTTTTTCTTTCTCTTACTACTGTTTAGTTTTGGGAATTTTTTTCTGTCTCTTACTACTGTTTAGTTTTTGGAATTTATTTCTGTCTCTTACTACTGTTTAGTGTTTGGAATTTATTTCTGTCTCTTACTACTGTTTAGTGTTTAGAATTTATTTCTGTCTCTTACTACTGTTTAGCGTTTGGAATTTATTTCTGTCTCTTTCTACTGTTTAGTGTTTGGAATTTTTTTCTGTCTCTTATTACTGTTTAGTGTTTGGAATTTATTTCTGTCTCTTACTACTGTTTAGTGTTTAGAATTTATTTCTGTCTCTTACTACTG
Source organism: Ascarosepion bandense (assembly GCA_037127315.1). Lineage (NCBI taxonomy): Eukaryota > Metazoa > Mollusca > Cephalopoda > Sepiida > Sepiidae > Ascarosepion > Ascarosepion bandense. The sequence goes on along the minus strand of JBBBDQ010001862.1, from coordinate 1,084,715 downwards.
TTTAGTGTTTGGAATTTATTTCTGTTTCTTACTACTGTTTAATGTTTGGAATTTATTTCTGTCTCTTACTCCTGTTCAGTGTTTGGAATTTAATTCTGTCTCTTACTACTGTTTAGTGTTTGGAATTTATTTCTGTCTTTTACTACTGTTTAGTGTTTGGAATTTAATTCTGTCTCTTTCTACTGTTTAGTGTTTAGAATTTATTTCTGTCTCTTACTACTGTTTAGTGTTTAGAATTTAATTCTGTCTCTTACTACTGTTTAGTGTTTAGAATTTAATTCTGTCTCTTACTACTGTTTAGTGTTTAGAATTTATTTCTGTCTCTTACTACTGTTTAGTGCTTGGAATTTATTTTTGTCTCTTACTACTGTTTAGTGTTTTGAATTTATTTCTGTCTCTTACAACTGTTTAGTGTTTGGAATTTATTTCTGTCTCTTACTACTGTTTAGTGTTTGGAATTTATTTCTGTCTCTTACTACTGTTTAGTGTTTAGAATTTATTTCTGTCTCTTACTACTGTTTAGTGTTTGGAATTAATCTTTGTCGACCCCAATATTCCTTCCGATCCGCATAATTCTTCATATCTTTCCGTTCCTCCGTTAGCACACTTTCCAGATGTTTACATTTTCGTATTTGATTGATTTTCGTTTCCCTGATTCGTAATTTGCAATTTGGGTTCATTCTTTTGCTAATGACAAGTCATGCTGTCCTCTTGTATTTTATACCTATTCTTTTTCTCGTTTGCCTTCGTTACCTTCTGTAAATGTTTCTTTCTTTGTTTCATACCGGTGTCTTTTTTCCACTTTGTGTCATCTGCATATCATATACTGTATAAGATTGCGGTCGCCATTAATGAATCCTCGTAGAAAACTAATTCTCTCAGAATTGAATCCACTATTCTCAAAACCAGTGTAAAGTAGCCCCGATATTTTACAGCAGCTGATGGTATAGACTCTTATGGGCATAATCTAAGGTTCGGACCACTAACAATCGGCTATTTAACATATATACATGTAATAATGTTAGTAATAAAAAAATAGAAGTGTAATTCCAAACTGTACAATTACACTGCGTCTCGACTACTTCTGATCTGTCTTACAGCTGCCTCCCAGCTGCGTCCTGACTGCCTCCCGGAAGTCACGCAAGTTAGTATTTATTAAGGGAGGAAGAGTTCATTCCTATAGATAGGGCACTATAACAAGTAATAACTATTACTACAAATCCACAAGGTAGCTAAGGTAATATACCAAGAAATACCAATTATATGATACCACAGCACATCGATAACTTTTTAGGCCACATCAAAAACCTATGAGGTTACAAAAATGATAAATGTTTTTAATGTGGCCTAAAATTGCTGACAGTCTCTTACCCTTTGCAGCGGAAAATTACACACTTTCATCGTGTTAAAACTATAAAACTGGGAAATGTCAGTTGCTGTGATATATATATATATATAGTACTGTTCAAAAGTATTAGGAAAATATTATTTTATCTTTTATGAGGCATATTGACAGAAAATAAACAATTTACTTAAAGTAATTTTATTTGATTTACTCAAGAAATGCTTTAACGCGAAACAATACTTGTTACAAAATAAATTTAATATTTAGTATAATAGCCTTTTGCTTTGAAATAATAAAATACTTGCGACACTTTACTAATTGCACCTAATGTATATATATATATATATATATATATATATATATATATATATATATATATATATATGTAGTACTGTGAGAAAATATTAGGAAAAGAACTATTTTATCTTTTATGAATCATATTGAAAGAAAAAAAATTAATTAGTAATTTTATTGATTTACTCAACTAATGCTTTAACAAGAAAAAATACTTCTTACAAAATAAATTTATTTTTTGTATAAAAGACTTTTGATTTGATCACAGCCTTCATTCTGTCAGGCATTGACATCTCAATGTATCCAATGGTATCTTCTGCCAAGCAGATTGAATTTGTTCCCAACGTGTATCTTGCAAAATAGTATTAGATATATCAATTTTTTATCCCAAATATCCCATAGATGTTCAATAGGATTGAGATCAAGGCTTTGTGGTAGCCAATTCAAATTCCGAAGCCTTCCTTCCTCTTCCTTTTTAGTTAAATATTTCTTACAAATGTTTGGCTTTTCAACCTGTATTTGAATTTCTGTGAGATTTTTAAAAAAATCACCCCTGTCCTAATACTTTTGCACACTACCGGTAGTGTTAAAAAGTGTTAGGACGGGGGTGATTTTAAAATTTATTTTGATGTCTCATAAAAATAAAATAGTTCTTGTCCTAATACTTTTGCACAGTACTGTATAATCTCAGGAATAAGACTTATTTATAACCATTAGAAAGTGAAGAAAGAAAAATTCTATGTATGTATGATGTTGGCAATGATTTATCCATATCATCAGTAAATGATGCTATACAAAGTACTGTCAGATTAATGTCCTTATCTTTGTTGTTATGATCCCAAGCCAGAAACGTTTCCCGACTTCCAACAGAATAAACGGACACATCATCCCCCCCCCCAAAACAAAAAACACAGGCCTGATAATTTAGGATACGCGTCGTTTATCCATTAATCAAAGCAAGGAAACTTTTTGATGTAGACATAAGGTAACTAGGCTGGGAGTCCAGACTCAGAGAAGGTCAGTCGTATGTGAGGATTAAAATACCCACTGAGAGAAGCGGGATGAAATCGACCAGTTTTGTGTGTATTAACATCTTTTTTCGTATATTCCTACATCTTGAGTGACCCCTTGCGCCTTCATTACTTTCCTTGGGGCGTGGTTTATATAAAATATTAATTTCAAATTTATTCCATTCATTTTTGCTTCTCTTCGTCATTGAATCTTATCAAACGTGTAGCATTTTCTGGTTACTTCCGTTGATTTCATTACGACTTTACATAGTTGGTGTAAAGAGCGTATTTATCTCTTCAAGCAAACAATACAACAGCGTTTGTCAACATCCATTTCTGGCAAATATATTTAATCGTCCAAAAATGTACACTACCGTCTATAATTATTAAATCACCCCAGTTTTTTTTAAGGAAATGATGTATGTTATACCAGTTTTAGTATTTATTGCCAAATGAAAATATAATTGTTTTTTGTGATTATTGCTTTGCAAAGTTTTACAAGGCAAGGAAGCAAAGATAAACCTGTTCGAATCACCCTAAATTTTCTTCATTCATTCATTAATGAAACTGCAATATACTTAATTATTAAATATCTATAAATTTATTTGATGCACATGTTCTTGTGCAGTATTAACAAAAGAACCGTTCTATTTTCATTTACAGCTATTATCTTGGGAATAAATACTAAAAGATATTATGAAGACTAATACATCGAGTTTGATACCCACTCTGATAAGTGTGTACCGAATAAATGTACAGGACACAGATTTGCATTATCGTGGAAAGTTTGGAAAAAACAGTGTATAATGTTGCCCAGTTTAAAAAAGACATCAGTATTGGTAATCCATTTCTCTCCGGTTGATGATGGTTTTATATCACTAGAAGCGAAAGCTAATTAACCTCATATGACTCATTTCTAAAATTAAATCACACACATATACACACACGCATGCGGTATCATAACATAGGCTTCCTTATACTGTCCCTTTCTTGAGATACGCAAAATGCTTCAAGCCAAAGAAGAGATCCCCAATTTTTAAAACTCTTACGGTAATTTGTGGTAATTGGTGGTAATTTGTGGTACTGATGAAGATGCTCACAACTTTAAAACAGAAAAGATATATACACGTTAACAGCCACAATCAGTAAAGATCAAAAAACAAGAGATCCATGCCATATGTTGCTTCAGAGCATAGTCCTTTTTAACCAGGAAATAAAACATATAACTCCACTAGACAATTAAAATTCGTCTGGATTGCTATGTGATGTCAGTTCTTCAATACGGCAGTGAATGCTGGACAGTATCATTAAAAATGAGGAAAAAGCTTCAAGCAGCGGAAATCTGGTTCTACAGAAGGATGCTGCGGATATCGTGAACTGAGCATGAAAGCAACGGTGAGGTGTTGGAAAGAATGGCAACAAAAAGGAAATTAATACTGAGCATCAGCAAAAGACAACTGAAGTTCCTGGGACATGCAATAAGGAAGGAGAGCTTGGAGAACCTGATAGTGACAGGCCAGATAGAAGGAAAGAGAGACAGAGGAAGGCAGCGGATAACATATTTGCAGGGCCTGATCAGGTGGATGACGAAACGGGGGTTGCGAGGTGTAACAGGAGCAAACATAATCAGAGCCACAAGGGATAGCGAGACGTGGAGAAACATGATCGCCTACATCCTGTAGGGACAGGGCACATAGAAGAAGAAGAAGAAGAAGAAGAAGAAGAAGAAGAAGAAGAAGAAGAAGAAGAAGAAGAAGAAGACATGAGGACCATGGGTGATGTGGCATCATCACATAGTCTATTTTATTTCAAAAAAACAAAACCTGTCATATTTACGGCGTTAATCAATTAAGATCAGAAGTCAATCCTGACCTTGTATTAGTGCAGTCTATTTTCATTGAATGAAAGAAAGAATGCTATAGCAACACAATCAATAAATAAATGTCAGATGTCATAGAAGGTTTACATGATGTAGCTCAACAGAATAGTGTATTTTAATTCACCAAAAATATGTATATACATATCATCACCTATTTCCGTTGATTTCTGTGGTAAACATATCTCCTTTCGAGTTAAAACTTGAATGGAGATATATATACCAGAGACCTAAAGTCAGAAACGTCTTCATGAAATTTTACACTGATAATTTTTGTAAAAAATATAAAAAAGATTACACATTTTAAATAGATAATGCTTTTCGTCAGCTTTAACTGTGAATAGATTTATTTTCGTTATGCCATGAGCCATCAGAAATTCTTTCAATGAGCCGATTAGAACTGCTTCCAAACAAATGAGGGCTCCAATTAAAATAAGTAGTTTTTGATGTCTTCATGTGCCATTTGTTTAAATTTTTTAGATTTTTCATTTCTTATTTTTTATTTTTTTAGATATTTTTTTCTTTGGTTTCCGTAGTATACTCATTTTCATCCGGGTTCCAACTAGAGACCTAAGGTCAAAAATGGCTTCATGAAATTTTACACTGATAATTTTTGTAAAAAAAACAAAAATAAAAATAATTACACGTTTTACATATATAATGCTCTTCGTCAGCTTCAACTGTGAGTACATTTTTTCGTTAAGACGTGAGCTATCAGAAATTCTTTCAATGAGTTGATTAGAACCGTTTCCAAATAACTGAGGTCTCCAATTAATACAAGAAGTTATTGATGTCTTCCCTGCCACATATTTTAGATTTCCACTTCAAGATCCTTGTATTTTGACATTTGTTTTGAAGATCTTCAAAGATACATTACAGCCTGCAGGAACTGCCATGTTAATCAGAAAGCATATTCTGTTTTTGTGGTCTTTGATCCCCGATCTCTGGGCGATTAGACTTGATTATTCTGTCTTTGTATATTGTAAAGCCTCATAAAATTATCACACGTCTTTTCTCTGTAACCGGGTCTAGGTGATGGTCATATATTATTATTATGTCATTTTACACTGTATTTCATTTCTTCTATGGTCGCACTATCAACGATTATATTATTTGGACATCATTCTATAAAGTCTGCATTCCATGTTTCTTCCTTTCTAATTTTTTAATTTTTACATATATTCAATGAATATATTCAATGAATTTTTACATATATTCAATGAATTTTGACATATATTCAATGAATTTGTACATATATTCAATGAATTTGTACATATATTCAATGAATTTTTACATATATACTCAATGAATTTGTACATATATTCAATGAATTGGTACATATATTCAATGAATTTTTACATATATTCAATGAATTTTTACATATATACTCAATGAATTTGTACATATATTCAATGAATTTTTACATATATTCAATGAATTTTTACATATATTCAATGAATTTTTACATATATACTCAATGAATTTGTACATATACTCAATGAATTTGTACATATATTCAATGAATTTTTACATATATTCAATGAATTTTTACATATATACTCAATGAATTTGTACATATATTCAATGAATTTTTACATATATTCAATGAATTTTTACATATATTCAATGAATTCAATCTCCGTCCTATTCTCTCTTTCTTCTTCTCGATCGATTTTAACTACCGTTTAGATTTATTTTTTCAATTCATTTCCATTTTTTCATTTTTTTCATTTCCATTTCGTTTCTCTTCTTTTCGTCTCTCATTTATTTCAATTTTTCTAGACCAGTTAATCTGTCCTTATATTTTAAAACTTTTCCTTGTATCTCCATTTGTTTTTCTAGCTATTTCTCTAATTTGTTACAGCTTTTTTCTTCTCCCCTTGATCCCCAAATCAACGAAAATGGCCTTGGATAATCACTAGTATACGACAGTTGTTGGGTGTTGTTTTTTACTATCTAAGCCAACACCAGATCCATTTACTTTCTCCTAACCGCCATATTTATTTGTAAACTGAGCAACCCCCTTTTCTCCTCATTCTTGTTCGCTGGGAAAATACAATGTGCGAAATCGATTAGTTGTGTTGTCTTCTAAATTTTTCAATTGCCGCGAACGATACATTTTACACAACATTTTTCTGAATTTTTTCTGCAGTTTTATATTGCAATTGCCTAAGGTTCGTGTGCAAGATCTACAGGTTTGCTCATAAGTCAATCACTGGTGGAATACCATGAAATCTTATCATTTCCGAGAGCATGCTCTGTTTGAGACAGAATACAAAGATCGAAGAAATTAAAATCTCAAAAAATCGATTCTTAAACTAAGATCTCAATCAATCTGAATATATAGAATACACAGCAATTAAACATTAGTGCTCAAGAACTTCTGACAGGATTCGTAATAAATGGCTGCAATCGGAACAATATAAGATATGCAGTTGATACAGTGCTGATATCAGACATAGAAAGTAATCGAGAAGACTTTCTACAAGAAGTAGTAAAAGGAAATAGAAAGAAAGAATTTACATATATAATACAAGAAAGCTGAATGCATGGTGTTGTGGGGCGTTACCCACTTAACTATGAACTCTTGCTACCAGTATATTAACTGAGAGTTAATCACTCTCGTGGCTTCAGTTCAGCTCAGCAATGTCTGTCTGTCTGTCTGTCTGTCTGTCACTAGTAAGCCAACCTATATTTACCCTTTTCTCTTGTATCTATTTCTGACTTAATATATGTTGTTAACCTTACCACCGTGTTTCGAGTTATCATTTCGTGGTCCCATCATCCGGTCCACATCAACTAGCGACGAGGATGAGATCAGTATGTTATAAGCTCATTTCAAAGCAGGCAAAATAAAAAAAAACGGCTACCCTCCCCATAAAACGTTACCCCTGCGGTGAGAAAGTATTGTTCAAAGTCTATAAGAACAATATAACATTTTGGGAAGTAGGCACAGTAAAGCAAAGAGGGGGAGATCTCGTATATATAATTCAAGGCCCCAAGAAGACACACAAGCACCATTAGAAACAATTGAGGAAATGTCGGTTAACCGACATTAATGGATCTCCACCGACCAATGAAGAGCCGATAGGCACCATCTTCGAGGGTGTCGATCTTGGGGCACCTCCAAGCTTCACCCGAAATAAGGCGATCTGGAAGAAAAAGAAAATTTACGGATCCTTTGATCGTCGATCCAAAACGGAAGAAATATTAAACAGCTTTGCGGGGAAAAGCTGTTGGAAGAATACCTCGTGGCTTCAGTTCAGCTCAGCAATGTCTGTCTGTCTGTCTGTCTGTCAGTCACTAGTAAGCCAACCTATATTTACCATTTTCTCTTGTATCTATTTCTGACTTAATATATGTTTTTAACCTTACCACCTTGTTTCGAGTTATCATTTCGTGGTCCCATTACCGGTCCACATCGCATGGTAATCAGCAAAAAAAGATCCCAAATTGCGAATTACAAGTTGGGGATGGTAAAATCAAACGAGTGAAAAAGTTTAAATCCCTAAGAAGTGTTCTAACAGAAAACAGAAATTGCGATACAGAGATCCGAAGACGTCTTGGCATGGACAAAGATGCCTTCCAGAAAGTGTGTGGTGAGAAAATATCACTGGAAACAAAGAAGAAAATAATGGATTATTATGTGATATATATTCGTTTGATATGGCAGTTAATGCTAGACAATATCATCAAAGATGAAAGAATGACTTGAAGCAATCGAAATGTGGTTCTACAGAAGGATACTGAGGATACCATGGACGGAACACAGAGATACCACTGGAAAGGGTTAATGCCGAAGCACAAACTTGATTTAACAACCAAACGTAGCAAATGAGACCTTCTGTTTTAAACTGCGGGGTGATCTTAGTCTGAAGATATCACTGAAGAAGTAATCAGAAATAAACATGTCATGTTGAAACCTAAATCAAAACTACCTATATTTATAAACAAATTATTTCGGATGCTGGAAAGTCATCCTTAAGTAATGTGGCACATGGTAATCATTATATATATATAAATGCTATTTTGGGTAAACCATATGTCAGTAGACGACCAGTTCGGTTATATGAATTATGATATTTCCTCTACAGACCTGCACATTTCTAAAAAATAAAAAATAAAAAAAACATGTCCAATATCCGAACCGACGTTTTCCTTGGCTTGATTGATCACACAGATATTCGTAGCTGAATGTTCAAAGCATGTCGGTTTAATTCTCATGCAAATGGGACGATGGTTCGAATCCTGTGCAGAACGCTAATCGAAATATAATATACCTAATAATTATATATGTGTGTGTGTGCGTGCGTATTGTGAAGTGCGTGCGTATTGTGTGTGCTACATCACACAGCTCATAAATATGCAGTTGTAAGTGTTAAGAAATGATATCTATGAAAATCTGAAACTACGCTACGAACTACGCACACACACATATATATATATATATATCTATATATATGTATGTATATGTATATGTATAGATAGATAGATATCTTCATCATTTACCCAACACACCCAATGGTGCATAGGGTAGCAACTTTTCATTACTGTTTCTGTAACAAAATGTTTTTTTACGGGTCAAGGTGTTAGCCCTGCACACAACCCCCAAACCTGGAGGACCGGTGGACCACTCTTTGTCCTTACGTTTACTTCACCTGATATTCCCAAATGGTCAGGCATTTAAGTACTGACCAGGCTCAATGTTGCTTAACTTCGGTGATTGGACGGGAACCGGTGCATTCGATATAGCCGTAGACACACACACACACACACACACACACACACATATATATATATATATATATATATATATATATATATATAGAGAGAGAGAGAGAGAGAGAGAGAGCAGTAATAAATTCAAGAGAAGATTGGTAAATAATCCCAATGAATCCTAGTAATATTGGTCGAATATTAAAATAGGTCCAACGGGCAGTTTGATACAAATTTAATTTACAGAGCAGGTATTCATTTATTTCATATTTCATTTTTCATTTGGGGCCTAATTATTTAGATAAACAAATTGGGGGATCAATACATGTCTCTAGTAGATATGTTAAAAAAGCTTTTAAACAACATTTTTCAGAAAAAAATAAACATGTACGTAATGTCAGACAGATTTTAGTCAACAATACAATAATCCTTACTCATACACACAGTAAAAAGAAACTTCAGATATTGGAGGCCATGTACATTAAATCCAAACAACCCACAATTAATAAAATCACGTTTAAATCCGGTCATAACATATTACATTGCGTTTGTTACATGGTTCTCGTGTCATGCTATCACCCGGTTTGACGTCATAGAACTGCATTGCAAAGTTGGTACCTATTGCCGTTGCCTAGCGGAGATTTATGTCAACAAAAATAAAATCGTCTGTGACGGTGGATGTTATTGTATTACTGTCTTAATAACCTCTCTGAAGATGGCTCATGTGAGCCGAAAACTTAGAACCAAATTAATAATAAATTATCCAAATGTTGAAGAATTTTTGTCTTTATTTTCAATTGAAATTAAAGCCAAAATACGACGTTTAGAACGGCTCATGATTAAACATAATAGACATTCATTGTCTCTTATATTTAACAGTATATGTTTAGAAATATATATATATATATATATATATATATATATGTATTTTGTTACATGCATTATTTACATTTTATATATGCGCGGTACTTATTTGAAAGTGCTCAATATCGGTGATAGAGCTGACATATTCATATAGACAGGTGTGTGGCAAACTCACACCTATATATATATATATATATATATATATATATATATATATATATTATAATTTTAGATATAGGGTTGTCCCAAAGAGAGAAATTGGTACAGAATTAAAAGTTTGAGTAGCGGTGAACGTTTTGGTTAAAGTATATATTTATTGTTATTATACATGTTATAATACATTATTTTAATTTTATATATATATATATATATATATATATATATATATATATATATATATATATATATTGTATTGACGCAGCATATATTTTTTAAACTTATATTATTTCATATAACAGACAATGAGTGTCTATTATATTTAATCATGAGCTATTTTAATGATATTTTAATTTTAATTTCCGGTGAAAATAAGAACAAAATTTGTCCAACCTTTAGATATTTTTATTTCGTTGATTCTTGATATTAGCTTACGGCTCATATAAGCCAGTTTCAGAGTGATTGTATGGACATTATCTTAAAGATATTTACCATCATTATGGTATTCTCTGATGTTGACATAAAAGATGGCTATTCGACCACAACTCTCACGGAATCGCAGACGCAGATTTTACATTAGTGATGCGATTCTATGACGTGATAGACCAAAACATTAACAACAGAACCATATGTCTAGATACAGCCTCATGTGTTGTGACTAGAGTGAAATGTGATTTTACTGAGTATGTGTTGCTTTGATTTAATGTAGATAGCCTTCACTATCTGAAGGTTCTTTTTACTGTGTGTATGTGTGAGTATTATTGTGTTATCAACTAAATTCTGTCTAATATTACATACATGGCTATGTTTTTCTAAGAAATTTTGTTTAATTAAACTTTGATCAGAAAGCTGGCCGGTAATATGTAGTGGGTTTATTATTAGTATCAGAGATACAATCTCTGAACGTACATGTAAATTCATACACTACAACGTTTTTCTGGAGAGAATTCAGTTGTGTGGTTGTAGAGTTATTAGGAACTATGAGGCCAATTGTTTTGCATTTTATAATATATATATATATATATACGCATCGTTCATTCAGCAATGAATTAGAACACTCTCAGCTATTGAGTGTGTATAATGATAATATACACTCTAAAACATCTGCCTCCTTCTACCCAGGGCCCGTAGCTCAGAGATAGAATCACTGACTTACGCCAATTCGGTCGGGTTTTAATCCTGGGTAAAAATCATTCGGCTGTCAAACCGTACTGAAGAGCTGTGATACAGCGAAACAGATCTGTCTGCGGATGACTATATATATATATATATATATATATATATATATATATATATATATATATGTATGTATGTATAGGTAATGATGTCAAATCCGTAGACGGAGAGCAAAATCTAAAAAGATCTTTTTAATATAAAATATCAAAGAGATATTTAGAGAACTCAATGGAAATTAATATTAACAAGAGCAATGTTATATACATAACGGAACACGTAGCTCAACATCTCAAGCAGTTATGCACTACAGTTTACTTCGACGGGTAGGTTTTTCATACCCATCTCATCTGAGCGCAAATTAGAACATATTAAAAGTTACAATTGTATTTCGTAAACTGATTGGGTGAATATGAAAAACTTAGCCGTGGAAATAAATTTTTGTTTATAACCACATTAGATGATGTGTTAATTTCTTCTTTCTATAAATATTTACTCATTAGACTTTCGACTAAAAGCGAGTACTGACAGCCTGTAAAAAATCCTCAATTGTAAAAGTATATATATAAAATATATATTAGTCATCCACATACAAGACTGTTTCGCAGCTCATCAGTGTGGCTAGACTTGCTTCTGGCCGGGATCGAAACTCGATAGATTTGGTGTCAGCCGCTACTCCCTAAGCCATCGGCGCATGGAATCAGAAAATGGAAATTTTAACGTCTTGTATATAAGCAGTGTATACAGACACCAGTCACCGAGAGAACTTAATTCATTTCTGTAGAGTCATGCATCCAATTGGATCTGACGAGCCGCGTTAAGAACATCAAAGCGGTGAAATATGTATTATCCAAGGTAATAATCGTAAATCCTTTATAAAATATTACTCTGTTAAATTAAATAAATGAATTTAACATTGAGTTCTCTCGATTTCTTCTCTTTTGGAATTTACCCAGATTAAATACCAAGTGTACTAAGTTATATATATATTATCGGCCATAATTATTCGACCACCTCAGTGTTTTAGAAAAAATGATGTATTTCATACTATTTTTTTTATTTATTATCAAGTGAATAATTGTAAATGAAAATAGAATGGTTCTTTTGTTAACATGTGCATCAAAATAATTTATAAATATTCAATAATTACCTATATTGCAGGTTCATCAATGAAAGAATGAAGAAAGTTTAGGGTGATTCAGACGAGTTCATCTTTGCTTCCTTGCCTTGTAAAATTTTGCAAAGTAATAATAACAAAAGAACCATTCTGTTTTCATTTAGAATTATCCACTTAAAATAGTATGAAATACATCATTTGCTAAACAATCTGGGGTAGCCTAATGATTATGGCCAGTAGTATATATATATATATATATATATATATATATATATATATATAATCCGTCCTAATATTTAAAAATTAATGCCGTTTGCTTATTTGGGCAGATTTTAATAACTGTATCGAGCATTTAATGACACCCTCATGTATAAACATTTTCTGCAACCGCAAGTAGATATATTTTCATCAGCCCATCGTATATATATTTCTGCAACTTCATGAATATTTCATTCTTTTTCCTTTATTTTCCTAAATATACAGATACGATTCTTGTGCTTCCAAACGAGTTAAACTTGAAACCTCCGTTCCATTTTCTGCGTAAAACAGCAATGCCTTATTCTATCTCTTTTGGCATCTTTTCGTTTTTCATCATAATTCCATCCCTTTACTCTTTATTTAAATGTATATTCACTCACTATATAATTGACAGGCTGCATTTTTTCTTCTTTTCTTTTTGCCAATTTAAATAGACAGGCAAAAGTAAGTATCCATATATTCAAGCTTTCATATTGCAGAACATGTGTAAAGATTTGAACTTAGAAGTTTTTAGCTTTGATGCACTCAAAAAATTAATTTAATCTTCGATAATATCGGAGTATATTTTTTTAGTATTCAGCGAGCGTTTGCAAACACTAAAAAAACCGAATACATATGTAAGCATATGGAGGATTATATTAATCAAATGAAAAATATGTTTGTACATAATCAATATTTTATTAACATAGTGAAATGTTGAAGCATGTTTTCGTTTTTTTAAAAGAAATTTTTTTGACATTTTGCAACATTCTAGATCAAGTAATATTTAATGATTTCTCAAGAATATATATATATATATATATATATGTTTGCTTTTTGCAGATGGTTTGGTAAAGTTTTGAAAAACGTCTAAAAAAGGTATGAATATTGTTTGTTCGATGTTTTCGCATCAATAAGGAAAATAATAATAATAATAATAATAATAATAATAAAAGAAGGCACTAAATGCAAACAAGATTTACAGTTAGTAGATTCTGTAGAAAAGCAAAACAGAAGCCAAGAACCAACTATTGCGGCAAAAAAATATGAAAATGAAAGCCAGATGAAACAACGCTGGCAAGACAAACCTCTGCATGGCCAATATCCAGTACGTGCCAATAGATCCAATGTTGATAAAGTTAATACTCATCGATTGTTACGTGCATCTGGATTAAAGTCTGAAACTGAAGGCTTTATTCTTGAAGCGCAAGACTAAATTCTTCTCACTAAAAACATTCAGGCAAATATTATACATAATAATAAACACCAAGAAACAATAGACCATCTAATCTCAGGCTGTTCTGTACTTGCCGCAAATGAATATAAAAATCGTCACGATAGAGTGGGGCAATATTTACATTGGACAATGTGCAAACACTATGGAAAATCTGCAAACAAACACTGGTATGAACATCACCCAGCACCGGTTACAGAAATAGAAGATGTCACCATTCTATGGGATTACACCATCTACACAGACAGAAAAATTGAAGCAAATATGCCAGACATTATTGTTAAAACCCAGAAAGAGGAAACTTGTCTATTAATTGATATGGCTTGTCCAGCAGATTATAACATAGCAACCAAGGAATTTGAAAAAATGTCAAAAAAACTGGAAATTGAACTAGAAAAAATGTGGAAATTGAAAACAAGAGTTGTGCCAGTGATAGTAGGTGCACTTGGAATGATAAAAAATGGAACAAAACAACACATTGAAAGAATCTCTGGAAACCCCAGCTTAATAGATATACAAAAAAATGTCTTATTAAGTACAGCCCACACACTAAGGGGAATTTTGTCTATGTAACGCTAGGGATGATGTGGAAGATTGAAAAAAACATGAAATGGAGTCATAACAACACGCTACGACCTGCTTTAGGTCTTCCCGCAGACTTGGTTGTTAGTGAGACCATAGCAGAAATATGAATATGATGAAAAATGACATAATAATAATAACATCTTTTGATTTGCCACGGAATGCTTCATAATAAGGACAATTTTGGTCGTTTGTATGTGTCCAAATCAGAAATAGGCAGTAGATTAGTTGAACTACAATCGTCTTCAGTCAGTCAGTTAGCTGCCATAATAATAATATCTTCTTATTTGAACAAAAAGGTTGTGAGCTCAATATCTGGCTACAAGAGTGTTGAACAAATAACTTAGAGAGTTTACTTAAAGGGAGATAAACTCATGACATCAAGAAGTGGCATCAAAAATAGAATGAGAATTATTAACCCCAGTGATCGAAATAAAGTGTTCGGTTCAAATTTCATTGCACCTGAAGATGGCCGGAGTGTACAACTGCCGAAACGTCGTAAATAATGCAATAAAGGTGAGGACAACAATCTGAACAGTGTAAATTGTGTTTTGTTTTTACATTTATTGTCATACAGGAATTCTCTTAAATATTCCGAGCACATTGTCATGTTACCATCATTATTAATTTCTTCTTGGTTTTTTTTTGGCCTGAAGCATCTCAAAACGCAGTCATTTTACAGGCAAAACATATATGGCTTTCACTTTTCTAGGCCAACAGCTGATATCTTGAAAATTAATGCCGAATGAATCTGGCAAGATTTTGATAAAAATGGCGAAGCTCAGGCTATTGTTTTACATTCCCGAAGGTGGTTGACTGTGTACGACATGCTGGTCTTCAGAAGTTGAAATTTCTCCTGAAAATATTTTGTAACGGTGGGTCTTGATGTTCTATAAATATGTCAAGATAAATTATCTTGCAATTGAAGGTTCGTTTCGACTTATACTAAGTTAAAACTTTGTAAATTTCAGTTACACTTTTCTTTTTCTTTTTTTTTATTGGAGTAGATAGTTCCTACTATCGCCCGGTCTCACCCTCCACCCACTTCTTTTGATCAAGAGTAGAGGTGATCGCCTTGTTTCTTGTTCTGGGAGGGGTTTCCGGTTCATCCCCCTTCTTCGGTCTTAGTGTTAGTTCAGCTGGAAGCTGTTTGCAGTAACAGAGTATGGTGGCAACGTCATTACATTCTGAGGGTACCGGGTTGGCAGTTTCCTGGTTGTTGCTTCCGACTGGTAGTTAGGAGCCCGAACTCTTGCGTAGCGTCTTGAGAGGCTGCTCTGATCAACAGGTGAATAATACCGGGGTTCTTGTAGTGCCATATCGCGCATGGACGGGCGTCCCAGCATGAACGTTCGGTGGGCAACCCCGAGGCCACATTATGTTGTAGGCCGCGCCAGTCTCCATCCTTCACAAGCTGCAAACAAGTGACCGACTGACGCTATTATAAGACCTCTCCTTAACTGAATCACAATGGAAAAAACGAACATAAGAGCAAAGCTAAACCAGCTAGTCTGAAAACGCCCAAACCCGTCTGCATCTCTTACACTAACATACGTGGTATCCGCACTAACTTTCTCAGCGTCGATTCATTCCTTCACACTAACTCACCTGATATCTTGGCCCTATGTGAAACTAACCTTAAACCTTCTATCCCCTCTTCTGAGTTTGACGTTCCTGGCTACCTTCCCCTTTTCAGGAAGGACTCCAATGTTCATATACATGGGCTTGGTGTGTATGTCAGCGAATACCTTCCCCTAGCTAAGGCGACATCTCTTGAATACCCGGATCTTTCTTTCATGTGTTTCCGCCTCTCACTTCTAAGCTCGATTAGCTATCTCTTCTTTCTCTACCGCTCCCCTTCCTCCCCTGACTGTTCGTTACTTGACAGTATTTCTGACAATATTGACAAAGCCATTTCTTCCCATCCCTCTGCCCATATATTCGTGTTTGGTGACTTTAACACCCACCACACCAAGTGGCTGGAGAACTCTATCAACGACCCTGCTGGTGTCCACACCATGAATTTTTCAATCACCCAATCCCTTACGCAAGTGGTGAACTTCCCCACGCGTTTCTCCGACAACCCTAACGGAAGGGACCCACTGCTAGACCTCTGCTTCCCTTCCATCCCAGACTCTTGCACTACCAGACAACTCTGCCCACTCGGTAACGCTGACCACACCGTAGTTTCCGTCAACATTTCATTCCACTCCCACCCAACCCAAGTAACCCAGACAAGCAGAATATCCTACTGCTACCAAAGAGCAGACTGGGATTCGTTCCGAGACTTCCTCTGTGACGTCCCATGGAACAAAGTTTTTAGTCTTCCCAAAGAAGAATGTGCATCCGAGGTCTCTTCCTGGGTTAAGCTCGCATCGATGCTTTCATCCATGCCAGGAAATTTCAGCTTAAATCTCATTCGTCTCCATGGTTCTCGCCCGCTTCCTCGGCCGCCATTGCCCATCGGAATCATTTCTTCCGACTCTATCTTAGCTACGCGTCGGACCAAAACAGACGCCTTTTCGCTTCAGCCCGTAATAAGTGTAAAAAGATACATAACGAAGGTAAGATGTTATTTGCTGCCAGAATGAAGCAACGCATAGTATCCTCTAAGTTCGGCACCAAAGACTACTGGCGACTCTGTAAAAGAGTACTTAACAAGAGAAAGTCCACAATACCCCCACTAATAAACAAATTTGAGGTCCTCACCTCCCCAGCGGACAAGGTTGAATGCTTTGCCCGCAGATTCTCGAATAATTCAAGATTGGACTCGTCTGGAGTTTCTTCTCCCGACTTCCCACCTAGAACTGATGCTCAACTGAATGACGTCCATATTACACCATCGCTTGTCTCTAAGATAATCTCGAAACTTGACCCTCACAAAGCGAGCGGAGGGGATGGAATCCCAATCATAGTCTTAAAGAAATGTGCCCCTGAACTTTCCTCTGTACTTTCTAAGCTCTACAACTTGTGCCTATCTGCTTCCTGCTTTCCTGCCTGTTGGAAATCTTCCTCTGTAGTTGCTATATTTAAAAACACTGGAGAACCCTCGGACCCCGGAAATTACCGACCTATCAGCCTTCTTCCGATCTTTGGTAAAGTGTTCGAAGCCATTATCAACGCCGAGGTGGTTCAGCATCTCACAGCACACAGGCTCCTCTCGGACAAGCAGTATGGTTTCCGCTTCACCAGGGGTACAGCTGATATGCTAACGACAATCACCGAGTATATATATCAGGCATCGACAGGAATGGTGAAGTCCGAACTGTTGCCTTGGATATCTCTAAAGAATTCGACAGAGTTTGGCATGCTGGCCTTCTATACAAACTGCGGAGCTATGGTATAGCTGGACAATTGTTTGAACTAATCCAGTCATTCCTATATAACCGCACATTGAAAGTGGTATTAATCGGACATGCCTCCCAGAACTACCATACGAATGCGGGTGTCCCTCAAGGCTCTATCCTAGGTCCTACGCTCTTTCTGATCTACATTAATGATCTCCCTGATACCATAAGATCCCAAGTAGGGATGTACGCCGATGACACCACAGTTTATGCTCGCCTGGATCAAAAATCTGGTGTGGGCGACAAAGCTAACCTTGCAACCGAGCTTGGAAAGGACCTCCAATCCTTAGTGGACTTGGGTAAGAAATGGCTCGTAAATTTTAATGCTTCTAAAACGAAGCTACTATCAATTAATCACCATAGACAATCGCACCTACCTCCTATTAGCATGGACCAGGCTTGCCTCCCAGAGAGTAAAACACTACGCCTTGGTCTCACACTTTCAGCGGACCTCAAGTGGAATGACTATATCGAATCCATTGCTAAATCCGCTGCTATGAAAGTCGGTTCTCTGTGTAGGGCCCGGAAGTGTTTTCCGTCTGAATCTATTCTGCACATTTATAAATCTACCATCCGCCCGTGCATTGAATACTGTTGCCATATCTGGTCGGGTGCCTCTGCTATTCTCCTTGGGCTTCTCGACAAGGTACAGCGGAGGGCCTGTAATGTGATCGATACCGACTAAGCAGACCGCCTGCAGTCTCTCTCTCACCGGCGTGACGTGGCTTCCCTGTGTCTATTCTATAAATACTTTCACGGCTTCTGCTCCGATGAACTTAGATTGCTGGTGCCCCCTAGGTTCGAATTTGCATGAGGTACTAGATTAGCAACTGGATCCCACCCTTTTACAATGAAACCGATAAAATGTAACCGCAACTTCTACTCCAACAGTTTCCTTTCTCGCACTTCCTGACTGTGGATTTCCCTTCCACAAGACTGCTTCCCCAACGGCTACACGGTCAATAGACACCTCCTAACAAACTAACTCGCTTCCATTCTTTCAAACACTCTTCCCTCCCACCCAACTATCTATCACCCCCCTTGTTACATTTCCTATATCTAACCACAGTTTCTGTTTATCTTCTCCCATGTAGCCCCAATCGCAATAGTGGCAGTGAAATGCCTTGCTTGGGGTGAAATGATTAAAAAAAAAACTATGCCTGTGATAGACTTCGGACGGCGTGTGTTCTTGCAAATTCGTACAGTGTTTCTGGAGAAAGAGTTGTTTTAATATCAAATAGTATCACTGATCTGTTCCATTAGGTCAAATTAGCAGTAATCTGTTGTTAAATAGGCCAATCAATGACTTTTTAATTTTATCACCTCAAAAAAAAAAAAAGAAAAGAAAGCGAAACTGTTCTCTATTAATCGTTTAAGTGATCACTTTCTGCCTTCCATCAACATGACTCACAAGTAGGGGGTTACTCATTGTGCCTTCTAGGGCTAATATTTTCTGTTGATATAAAGTAGAAATATCTTGAATAAATTACTAGATTAAGATGTGCAATATTGGCTTGGAATGAGAGATCGGAAAGCCGAGTTTGGATTCCAATTGTGTTTGTTGTATTCATTTACGCGCAAATACTTTTGGGAAAGTTATTAAATCGTCTCTTTGAGTCTGGCAAGCTTTTGATAAAAATGGTGAAGCTCATATTGTTGTTTTAGATTTCTCGAAGGAGGTTGACAGTGTAGGGCATCCTGGTCTTCAGAAGTTGAAAAGTTATTGTGTGTGTTATAACTATTTCTTCTGA
Source organism: Ascarosepion bandense (assembly GCA_037127315.1). Lineage (NCBI taxonomy): Eukaryota > Metazoa > Mollusca > Cephalopoda > Sepiida > Sepiidae > Ascarosepion > Ascarosepion bandense. The sequence continues at coordinate 1,065,013 of JBBBDQ010001862.1, read as the reverse complement.
AAATATTTTGTGCGGGTGGGTCTTGATGTTTTATAAATATGTCAAGATGAACTATGCCTGTCATAGACTTCGGATGACGTGTGTTCTTGTATATTAGTACAATGTTTCTGGACAAAGAGCTGATTTAATATCAAATAGTATGGTTGATGTGTTTGATTAGGTCACATTAGCAGTAATTTGTTGTTAAATGCAGCAATCAATGACTTTTTAAGTTATCACCTCAAAAACGAAACTGCTCTCTATTAATCGTCTAAGAAATCATTTTCTACCTTCCTTTAACATGACTCTCAGGGGGGTTAATCGTTGATATAAAGTGGAAATATTGTATTGAATCAATTATTAGATTTAGATGTGCAATATTGGCTTAGAATGGGAGATTGGAGAGCCGGGTTTCATAGCTGTTATTGGGAACACGTTTCCCTCAATAAATTGGTTTGCCTCGGGTCAACATCCCTGTCTGAGAAAGAGACAGGTTACAGAAGGATCGACGACTCCCACCACTGATAGCAATTTGTTCGTGATTGCTCGGTCTGTTGCTAGAAAATTTGGTTCAATGTGTCATGCTAGAAATTATTTCTCATCAAAATCTATCTTACATATTTATAAATCTATCCACCTGTAGAGAGACATACTGCCTATTTTCAGGCTAACATTTTCTGCTAACATAAAGTGAAAAGATTATATTGAGTCAATTGCTGTCTGCTGCTATGAAATTTGGTTCATTGTGTCATGCTAGACATTCTTTCTCATCAAAATCTATTTTATATATTATAAATCTATCCACCGAGAGAGAGAGAGAGAGAGAGAGAGAGAGAGAGAGAGAGAAAGAGAGAGAGAGAGTGGAAGAGAGAGACTTACTGCTTCTTCTCGGGCTAACATTCTCTGGTAAGATGAAGTGTTAAGATTATATTGAATCGATTGTCAGCTGCTATGAAAGTTGGTTCACAGTGTCGTGCTAGACACGCTTTCCTATCAGGATTAAGCTTACATATTTATAATTATACCAGTTATCCATGCTTAGAATACTGCACCCACATTTTAACTGATGTTTCTGTTGTATGTTTAGCGCTTCTTCAGAAAATCCAAGTTTTAATCTGCAATCTTATTGACCCTGACCTGCCTTTTCGACTAAAATCTCACCGTCGCAATGTAGCTTCTCTGCACCTTTTTAATAAAAACTTTCATGGTAAATGTTTTAATGAAATTTTCTCTATCGTACTCAGTCTTTAATAATATATAATCAGTACTACATTGGAAAGATGGTCTGATTTTTTTGCAGTTGAATTTGATAAATGCGTCTATATCATTTTTTACGCTAACAGTTTTCTTATCTAGAACCTCTGCCTTGTGAAATTCACTTCCGGCGTCTTGCTTTCTAGCCAACTTTGATCTTCGGAAATTTAATTTCAATTTACTGTCTCTTTGAATGATTTTTATTTATTGTTCTCGATCTGGCAGTTTGACTGCAGCCATTTTCTCGCCAGTGGGATGTGCCTTCCCCATGTCTCTTCGACAAATATTTTTATGGCTTCTGATCTGACAAACTTAAGTCGTTGGTGCCCCCACCACAAGATTTTACTCGTGCAATCAAATTGACAACAACTTTTACAGTCCGCTACATCTACACTAACAGCTTCTTTTCTCGAACTTCCCGCCTGTGGAACTCCGTTTCATGTATTTGTTTCGTGACGGCTACAACCTCCAGGAATTATCTTATCCACTTGACTCCATTCCTTTATACATCACCCCGTCTAGCTTGTTCTTGTCCTTTCTCTCTACCTTCATAACTGTCTTCATATTTGTATTCCCATCCTTCCCTTGCCCTTTCTTTGACACCCCCTGAAACTGGTTCTTTCTCATCACTCTTCTCCAGCCTAAAAATTTACTCTCTTGTGTATCCCTCTGCGCATTGGTGGCTGTAGTGACTTGGTTGTGGAGAAACGATTAAAAAATACTTTCATAATTTCATCTTATTTATTCTTTTACACTGTGTAACCACTTGTGCCGTATTGCGTAACTTGAAATGATTGAATCTGTCGCGTAATCCATGTTGCAATTGAAATCATCATCCTCTTTCCTTTTTTAACCAGGTTCTTTTATTTATTTTTATTCACCATCAAGACGACAAGGTCAAAATGATTGGTGATAGCCCAAACGGCCACAAGACCGTCGTTAACTGGTCCAAAAATGTCTTGTCACTTTTAACACCCCCAAAAATTAAATTTCTTTTTTCATCGTATCACCCCGAGCAAGCCGGTAACACCACTGGTGTGCAGGGGGCTACATAAGAGTGAAAAGATTAGGTAGGAGGAGAGTAAAGAGAAAGATGAACAAATTAAGGATAGAAATACAGTTGTGAAGACAGTTGCAAAGGTAGAGAGAAATGAAAAGATGGTGTAGAAAGAACCAGAGTCAAGCGGTTACGAGATGGGTTTGCATTTAAATCCCTGGGGGTTGTAGCCGTCAGGAAAACAAGAATATAGAAAAGAGTTTCACAGACGGGAAGTGCGAGAAAAGAAGCTGATGGAGTAGAATTTTCGTCAGCGTTTGCGTGACCTAACTGTAGCAGGGGCACCAGTGACTTAAGTTCGTCGAAGCAGAAGCCATGAAAATATTTATAGAACAGATAGAAGGAAGCCACATCCCGTCGGTGAGAAAGTGGTTGGAATCGAGCAGCTAAGTCGGTACCTATGACATTACTGATTTTTCTTTGGAGCCTGTCAAGAACAACCTTCGATTAATCATCTATCGACTATATTGAATTCATGCGAAGCAATGTTTCTCCCCAGAATCTATCTTATATATATATATATATATATATATTGTAATGGTTGTTACAGTGGTTTATAAAAGCATAGTACCACTGCACAAAAATCTTCGCGTTTCTGTGTTACGTTTGCTCCTCATCTGGTGATAAGCTGAAATGAAAAATAAATGGTGAAAACAATTTATTTTTGGTAATATGATATGTAAGTGAATGTGGTCAGAGATTAGTACGTTTTAGCCGGCAGTTTGTAGCCATAGTGATTAGGGGAGGGGTGCGGAGTAGCTTAGTTTTGGACAGGTCACTTTTTAGTTTTGTCTGGGTAATTGACTGATTGTCAGAATCCTGATGAATAGAGCGAGAAGCAGAATCAGGCCAGAGATAGGACAGGAACAGTGCGGGTTCGTCAAAGACACTGGAACAAGGAACGCCATATTCATGATTAGGATGCTCTCTGAAAGGGCATTACAAATGAAGAAAGACTTGTACCTATGCTTCATTGATTACGCGAAAGCATTCGACAAAATACGACACAAAGAATTGATGGAAATGATAGGAAACCTCGACATTTTCGGCAAAGATATAAGAATAATCAAGAATCTCTACTGGCAGCAAACGGCCTGCATACGGACAGGTAACGATCTCAGTAGATACACAAAGATAGAAAAAGGCGTAAGACAAGGCTGTGTCTTTTCACCGGATTTGTTCAACCTATACAGCGAGAATATTTTGAGGACCCTAGATGACACACCAGGATTTATTATTGGAGGCCACAACCTGAACAACATAAGATACGCGGACGATACAGTACTGATTGCGGACACGGAAAGGAAACTGCAAGATCTCATACAGAAAGTAGCAGTGGAGAGTGACAAGATGGGACTACAAATAAACTTTAAGAAAACTGAGTGCATGGTCATCAGCAAAAGATACAACCCAAAATGCCAAATACAGGTGGGGGATAACAGAATCAAACAAGTCCAAGAATTTAAGTACCTAGGAAGTGTCCTAACAGGAGATGGAAAGTGCGACACGGAGATCCGAAGGCGAATTGGCATGGCAAAGGACGCGTTCCAGAAGATGAGCAAAATACTAACACACAGGAAGATCTCAATAGAAACGAAGAAAAGAGTGCTAGACTGCTACGTGATGTCAGTTCTTCAGTACGGCTGTGAATGCTGGACAATATCATCGAAAATGAGGACAAAACTGGAAGCGGCCGAAATGTGGTTCTACAGAAGGATGCTACGGATATCGTGGACTGAGCATACAAGCAACGACGAAGTGTTAGAAAGAATGGCAACAAAAAGGAAATTGATGCTGAGCATCAGGAAGAGACAACTGAAGTTCCTGGGACATGCAATGAGGAAGGAAAGCCTGGAGAACCTGATACTGACTGGTCAGATAGAAGGAAGGAGAGACAGAGGAAGGCAGCGGATAACATATTTGCAGGGCCTGATCAGGTGGATGACGGAACGGGGGTTGCCAGGAGCAACAGGAGCAAACATACTAAGAGCCACAAGGGATAGGGAGACGTGGAGATCCATGATCGCCTACGTCCTGAAGGGACAGGGCACATAGAAGAAGAAGAATTGACCCTCTGTACATTTTTTTAAATACATTTATAATAATTCTTCGCTTTGGTGCATAAAAAGGAATATATTTTAGGCAAAAAGATATTTAAAATAAACTCCCGAGTTTGAAATGGAATAGATATTCATAGAAGACGAGGAACCGCTATTTATCTTAATAGAATAGAGCAGCTGGTTTAAAAAATAAGCATCCAAGTTCGAACAAAGAAGATTGTAATAGTGCTACTTATTTTAAAATTAAAGACCTGAGATTGAACGCAAAGATTTGTGGTAACAAACATTTAAAATCAACATCCGTGTTTGAAAGAGAATGGATGTTCATCGAACCTGGGTAATCGATATTGGTAGTGAATTTCCAAGTTAGAACGGAAGAGAATGACAACAATATCGGTTATATTAAACATTAACTTCCGAGTTTGAACGCGAAATAATATTAATAGCAGTTAGACAACCGATATTTAGATTGAACATCAGTGTTTGACAGCGAAAGAATATTAATATATATTGTGCTACTGATATTGAAAACGAACCTACATGTTTTAATAAAAAAAAGTTTGTTCATAGAATTTTGGTAACTGATGTTTAAATTAAACTTCAGTCTTTGTACGAGAAAGTATGTTTTATAAGTTTTACCACTGATATTTACAAAGAATTTCTGAGTTTGAATGCGAAAAAGTGTTTTATAATTTTTTTTATTTCGAGTTTGAGCTTGAGTTTTATTCAACAACATATCAACACCTCTGTGGGTTATTTAATGCCAGAAAGTTTGGGTTTAAAGGTATTTTCTAATGTTCGATTATAGTGAGAAGGTTGATTTAGTCAGATTCCGGTGAAAAAACATTTTTTTTTATTTTAGAAAACTGAAAAAGTCTTCTAGATTTGTATTCAAATATGTATTGCTTGTAATAACATTATTTTCTTCAAAAACGTATTGTTGGTAATATTTTTCCTTCAAAAATATATATTTTTCATAAAAGTCTATTTTTATACATTCATAGCGTTTTGACCCCAGTCCAAGAAAGGACTACAAATAAGCTGCAAGAAAATCGAATGCATAGTCATCAGCAAAAAAAGCAGCCCAAAATTACAGGTGAGGGATTCTAAAATCAAGCAGATCCAGAAATTTAATTACCTAGAAAGTGTTCTAACAGAAGACGAAAAGTACGGCACAGAGATCCGAAGGCGAATTGGCATGGCGAAAGAAGCATTCCAGAAGTTGAGTAAAGTATTAAGAAACAGGACAATTTTGCTAGAAATAAATAGGAGAGTACTGGATTGCGATGTGATGTCGGTTCTTAAATATGGCACTGAATGTTGGACAATATCTTCGAAGATGAAGGAAAAACTTGAAGCAGTTGAAATGTGGTTCTAGAGATGGATGCTGCGGATATTCATGGAGCGAACATGAAAGCAAAGACGAGGTTTTGGAAAGGATGGAGACGAAAAGGAAATTAATACTGAGCATCAAGAAGAGACAAATGAAGTTCCTGGGACATGCAATGAGGAAGGAGGGCTTGGAGAACCTGTTACTACCAGGCCAGTTACAAACGAGATTTGGATCGTGCAAATGGAGAAAGCGTGCAAAAGCCAACAGAGATAGGGAGACGTGGAAGGCCATGATCGCCTACCTCCTGAAGAAACAGGGCACATAGAAGACTATATATGCCAATTGTTTATAAGAAATAATAATGTGGTTATAAAAGGGGCATCAATTCTATATTAGAATCAATATATAAACTGATCCCTCATTTTGTGGCCATGCTCGTTTCTATACATTTATAGTCTAGATTTATGGGCTAGAGTTAGTGGATGACAGAACGGGGGTTGCATGGTGCAACAGGATAAAACGTGCTAAGAGCCACCAGGGATAGGGAGACGTGGAAGACCGTGATTGCCTACGTCCTGAAAGGACATGGCACATAAAAGAAGAAGATATTTCAGATGAATCACGAGTTTTGCTTCAAAAAGAAATCTTAATAAAAGTTACGACATTGATTTTTAGTTCAGGTATTACTGATGCTGGTGTGCCTTCTGGTGCATTGGATATCGACTCGGAACGAGAAATCGGGGAGTCGAGTTCGAATTCCACCTGAATTCATTGCATTCACTTACGCGCAAATACCCTTGGGAAAGGTATTAATCAGTCTATTCCTTCCAGTTATGGGTTAAATAACAGGACAGATTGGGTTCTATAGCCTTGGTTGGCAACCAATCTACCGCAGAAAGCAATGGCAACCTACTGCGGGATAATCTTCTGCCCAGTCAGTCATGTCTCTTTCGAGACATGATCGCCCAAGCGTGTATCACGTATGGCACCTAACTGACTGATTACTGGCTCGTAGTTATATCGGCGTAAAAAGGGACGGGCACTTGAAGTTAAATGAAAAAACGAAACTGTGTTTGTAGATTACTTTTCAGATACAAATTAATTTAGTAATTTCACTGTCAATATACATAAAGGCTCCATAGATATCATTATGTTAATCTAGCAATTTCTGTTTATTAATCATGGAGCTACCTTCAGTCCCTTTAATTTCAATTCCCAAGTTTCTCTTCGTTCATTTCTATTGATCGTAATATATTCATATATGAATTACTAACTAGTTCGTCTTTCTCTTCACTCTTCTGACTAAACTGTTCCTCTTATGTAGCCCCCTGCACATCAGTGGCGGTACTGTCTTGCTTGGGGTGAAACGATTAAAAAAAACAACAATACAAAATTGCGGAAGATAAGTTATACTGATTGATATTGTGCATTCAAGTCCTATATTCTAAGTTGATCTTTGTTTTAAGCGTTTCACACCAGCCAAGTCGGTACCACCACTGATGCGCAGGGGGCTACATAAGAGAGTAAAAAGGAGGAGAGTGAAGACAAGACAAACCAGTTACAGGGAGTGTCAAAGAAATGGCAAGAGAAGGATGGAAACACGTGTAAAGACAGTTGCAAATGTAGACAGAAAGGAAAAGAACAAGATATACAGGGTGATGTAGAAAAGACTGGGGTCAAGTAGATAAGCGATGGCAACTGATATTGCATTTAAATTGCTGAAAGTTGTAGCCGTCAGGAAAGCAAGTATATTGAAGGTAAGTTCCACATGTGGAATGTGTGAGAAAAGTAACTGATGGATTAGAATTGTCGACTGAATTTGGTTGATTTAACTTTAAAGGGGTGGGACTGTGTTGCCAGTCTAGTTGCACGAGTAAATTCTTGTTGGGGAGGCACCAGTGACTTAAGTTCGTTGGAGCAGAAGCCATGAAAATATTTGTAGAATAGATAGAGGGAAGCCACATCTCGCCGGCGAGAAAGTGGCTGCCATCGAGCTGCCAGGTTAGGGAAAAATCACATAACATATTCTCCTTTGGAGCCTGTCGAGAACTCTGAGAACTTGAGATGAACAGCAGGGGCGCCTGACCAGATATGATAACAGTCTTCCATGCACGGTCGGATGGTCGATTTGTATATGTGCAAGATAGATTGAGATATAAAAAAAACTTCCTGGCCCGACACAGTGACCCAATCAGAATCAAGATTTGGATTGATTAATATCAAAGAAGAGAGTACTAGATTGCTAGTGATGTCAGTTCTTCAATATGGCAGTGAATGTTGGACAATATCAACAAAGATGAAAGGAAAACATGAAGCAGATGAAATGTGGTTCTACACAAGGATACTGAGGATATGTGAGCAATGACGAGGTTTTGGAAAGGATGGAAAAAAAAGGAAATTTATACTGAGCATCAGGAAGAGACAAATAAATTTCTTGGGACATGCAATAAGGAAGGAGGACTTGGAGAACCTGATACTAACAGGCCAGATAGAGGGGAAAAGAGACAGAGGAAAGCAGCGAATAACATATTTAAAGGGCCTGAGCAGGTGGATGACAGAACGGGGGATGCGAGATGTTACAGGAGAAAGCGTGCTAAGAGCCACCAGGGATAGAGAGACGTGGAAGGCCATGATCGCCTACGTCTTGAAAAGACAAGACACATAGAAAAAGAATATATATGCCAACTGTTTATAAGAAATTATAATGTAGGTATAAAATGGGGGATCAATTATATATTACAAACAATATACAAACTGATCCCTCATTTTGTAGCCATGCTATTTTCTGTACATTTATATTCTAGATTTATAGGCTTGAGCTAGTGGATGGCAGAGTGGGGTTTGGGTGGTGTAACAGGAGAAAGCATGCTAAGAGCTACCAGGGATAGGAAGACGTGGAAGACCATGATCGCTTATGTCCTGAAGAGACAAGGTACGTGAAAGAAGAAGAAGAATATATTTGAATTGTATGATAAACATAATCAAGTTGGAAGTTAGGTTATAATAATAGTTTAGTAACTCTGTACAAATTTACATTTTTAAGTATAGATTTCATGAGAATTGATTACTTGAACACGTGTTTGGTGAGTATTTAGTATGTGCTAATTATATATATATATATATATATATATATATATATATATATATATTTTTTTTTTTTTTTCTAAACATATACTGTTAAATATAAGAGACAATGAATGTCTGTTATGTTTAATCATGAGCCGTTCTAAACGTCGTGTTTTGGCTTTAATTTCAGATGAAAATAAAGACAAAAATTCTCCAATATTTGGATACTTTTTATTAATTTAGTTGTAAGCTTTCGGTTCACATAAGCCATCTTCAGAAAGGTTATTAAGACGGTAACACAAATTAATAATTAATTAAACTTAAAACCAAATTAACAAAAAATTATATAAATGTTGAAGAATTGTTGTCTTTATTTTCATCTGAAAATAAAGCCAAAATACCGATGTTTAGAACGGCTTATGATTAAACATAATAGACATTCATTGTCTCTTATATTTAACAGTATATGTTTAGAAAATTATTTGCTGCTTCGATCCACTATATATATATATATATGTGTGTGTGTGTGTGTGTGTATATATAGAGATATATATATGGGTGTTTTCTTCGCAAATATGTCGTCATCTTATACTTTTAATAAATCCAGGCAATTCATATCTGTCAAGAAATAAATGAAACAAAAATAACACCGCAAAATAGAATCTGATTATCGATCTGTCATTCATCGAAGTTCTGCCAGTCAATCAGCCATTTTCCATATGATATTTAATCAGTAATCTGCCATCAAGTTTAAAGATAGTTGAGGGCAGATTATATACTTCTTTCCTGTCAATCGACCAATTTATCAATAAGTCTGCTAATAGATATCCATAGGTCTGTCTACGCATACATGGCCAGGGTGCGATTGGTAAATTCTCGCAATTGCATATTACTCCCTCTGTTATTTGCTTTTTGTTTTTGCCGACTGCACAGTATAGTAGGGTCAGTTGGGCACCGTTTGTTAGAAAAAGAGCACCATGATGCAAATTACTCTGCCAGAGATTTGGAAACAACATGGTCTACTGTTTTGGTATTAGCACCGGAAGCTCCAATGCAAACATTTTAACGTGTTTGGAGGTTATTCTGAGAACAGTACAGATAATTAAGAAACAGTCTAATGGTGATTACTAATGTACGACACCTTGGAAAACTTCCTAAAATCATTATGATAAGAAAAGGTCCTTTAGATATGTTGGGGAGGGCCTCGGTCTCAACGCAGAGGCTCTGCACTACGCCACACAAGCCGTAGGACCCAGTCATTGTGGTCAGGCAACTTTTCCGACCACATCATCCTACATATTTGGTTACCACAATCCTCAGACTTTAACCACATTGATCATTACATAAGTGAAAGACAATAAAACTCTATTTAAAACCAAATATATATGAAGGCAAGAATTAAGCATTATTCACCAAATTGAAAAAAGAGACCGGCCAGAAGAGTTGCAGGAGATTCCAAAGTCATCCAGAAGCTGTAGTAAAAGCCAATGGAGAGATTATTAAATAAATTCGATTCTTTAGTATTTTTATATATTTTTTGTGTAATTGAAACTAACACACCTCGTTTTAACAGATAAATTTACCGGAATTACACTATATATATATATATATATATATATATATATATATTTCTTTTCTAAACATATACTGTTTAATATAAGAGAAAATGATTGTCTATTATGCTTAATTATGAGCCGTTTTAAACATCGTATTTGGCTTTAATTTCAGGTGAAAATAAAGACAAAAATTATCCAATATTTGGGTAAATTTGTTATTAATTTGGTTCTAAGCAGCATTAAATGATCCTAACACAAAAATTTTCAAGATGGCTCATGTGAGCCGAAAGCTTAGAAGAAAACCAATAAATAATTATCCAAATATTGGAGAATTTTTGTATTTATTTTCAACTGAAATTAAAGCAAAAATACGACGTTTAGAACGGCTTATGGTTAAACATAATAGACATTCATTGTCTCTTATATTTAACAGCATATGTTTAGAAAATTACTTGCTGCCTCGATATACTATATATACATATATATATATATATATATATATATATATATATAGACATTGAAATGAAGCCGTGCTGGAATTAGTATACCCGTGTAATACTATTCTGCCTGAGTGGAGTTCAGAACTACTATGACTATGGACGCGGTATTCTCTGTGTAACTTCAGTATCTCTCGGTAACTTACGATCAGTTCAGGTACTCTTGACGGATCTTATTATAGTCGTGTCCATTATCAGAGAAAAGGGTAAATCCCACAACTGTAGAAGATCTCTCCGTTTAGCAGCAACAAATTAAATCATCTAAAGGTGGCAGAATCAATCAATATAAGTTTGAGGACAGATTATAGATGTCTAGTTATATTATATTAGGAAAAATTAACTATATTTTAGGGTATGTTTTAGTTACTTCTAGAAGTTACTTCTATACGTTTATTGAGTAAGTTTAGTCAGCGAATTTGATAATTTGTATTTTTCTTATAAATATAGAAAACATGACTCATGTAACGGTTAAGAAGAATTTATTTTCCATTTTATGGTAGGCGTTTTACAGGCATCATTTAATTGCCAATAATAAGTAGAAAGTGATGTGCTATCTACTCAAATACCAGTATCGATTACAAATAATAAATAACAAATTAAATATCTCGGTTTATTATTGGGACTTTCCGTAACACTCACACAAACACACACACACATATATATATGTATATATATAAATAAATAAATAAATAAAATTTAAACTTATCGCTATACTCGTATATATATAAGGAAGGAAAATATGGTAATAAAAAAAGAAAGAGCTAAGCACTTGAACATCAGTCAAAGTACGTAGCCCAAAGAAAAAAAAACTCGAGACGAGTAACCTAAAACAAAAAGCATTCAATGAACAAGCAGAGCAAACAAAGAAAGTAACCTAAAGAGCCAACGAACCTACCAAGGTTTCACCTACCCGGATCTTCAGGGAAGGTAGGCTAAAGAGGCTAAAGGAGGGCGACAAGATATAAGGGACTCAGTAACCCACGTGAACGAAAAGAGAAGGCACCAACCACAAAAGGAGTGTAACAGCATTTTATTAAAAAAAAAAAAGTAAAGGCCTACACATCCCAAAGATAGCAGTAGAAAAACTTAGATCCTAATTTAAAAGACAAGACTTTCTATGCCTACATTTATTTAAAATCTGAGATTTACTTTCACTGAAGATCCGGTAAGGTGAAACCTTGGTAGGTTCGTTGGCTCCTTATTTTACTTTCTTTCTCTCTCTCTCTCTCTCTCTCTCTCTATATATATATATATATATATATATATATATATATGGGGATTGAGTACAGATTTGTTTAGAAAAGAAACAATGTTTTTTTAAACTTTCTATTGACAAACCGTAGAAAGTTTGAACACAATCAATTATAAAACAGCTTTAACAATGCTTACCTATATATATATGTGTGAGTGTGTGTGTGTGTGTGTGCGTATATATTTGTTTAAAAAATGAGCAAATGTTCTTTTTAAAATCTTTTTACGAACAAACCGTAGAAAATCTGAACAACAAAAAAAAAATTTAAAACATTTTTAAATAATGATTGCATTGAAACATATATATATATATATATATATTATTAATAAATTATGCTTTAGAGCAGAGCATGTACATAATTTTTTCTATATATGTCCTCTTGTCTACAATCATATGGTTGTTTCAGTGTTTGGACTCAAACATATCATCAGGAGAAGTAAAGAATAATAGTTTGGAATCATTCTCTGTTTATATTTGGTTCGTTGTTGTCGTGGGGGTTGGTTGGGGTTATTGATAATTAAGTCTTTTCTCTCCTCATTCTATACTCACTCGGATATATATATATATATATATACATATATATATATATAAATATAAATATGTATATATATATATATTTATATATATATATATATATAAATATATATATATATAAATATATATATACATATATAAATCTATATATATATATATAAATCTATATATATATATATATATATATATACGGATCAAGATTTAGTATCAGGTAAAATATGAAATCTCGTTTATATTTGGTTCGTTGTTGTCGTGAGGGTTGGTTGGGGTTATTGATAATTAAGTTTTTTCTCTCCTCATTCTATACTCACTCGGATATATATATACATATATATATATATATATATATATATATATATATGTATACGGGTGAAGATTTAGTATCAGGTAAAGTATGAAATCTCGGCCAGAAAATAACGTACATGATAAGCATTAACCACGCGTGAATAAGAAACGACTTCATAATGAAATTGTTTCTCCCTTGAAGGACTATCAACACATTATCGCCTGTGTGCCCCTGTGCCCCGCGGCTGTCTATCGCCTGTGTGCCCCTGTGCCCCGCGGCTGTCTTTAGTCGATTGTCGGACGGTCCAAATAGAGTTGTCTTTCATCTGCGAATAAACACTTGCTAAATATAGACTGGTTTTTGATCTTTCACCTCGTTCGTTTTTCTTCTTCTTCTTCAGACAACGGGGTCTAAACAGATTACTGAAAATCGAGTTTTCATTCAACGATGACTGCGTTTTCATAAAACGATTTTCCAGTAATTTTCCGCGTAAAAACTTTCCTAGCCAATCACTGGACTATTTTTGAATTTTAACAACCGCTATATAATGTTTTCCGTAATCATTATTTTTTCATTTTCTTTTCCTATCGAGAAATTATGGTCATATCACGATAAAACATCGGTTTTTATCCGCTAACCGAAGTTAAGTAACGGTGACTGCTTGGAAACGCCCAGGGGCTTAAAGCATGAATGCGAGAGTGGTGTGATCAGTAACCGCTCAGAATGAGATATCGGAATGCCAAGTTCGAATTCCAGTCGAGTTCGTTATATCACTTACGCGTTAACAGATTTGGGTAATATTTGATTCCATTAATACCCACCCCGGTATGAATTAAATAGAACATTAAGCTGGATTTTATAGTCTTTGTTTTTAACGTCTTATAATCGCTATGGTCTAAGGCATTTTTACCAACGCTGTCTGACAGAATCCAACCAATGAAAAAATTGCTAAATTAGAACACTCTATATACACGGGATTACCCAAAATAGAATTCCTTTTAAAGAATAAAAGTATAACTAATTGAAAAAGCAATTCTACTCTACTATGATTCAACCAGACCTACAGTAATTAGCACTGATGCAAGCAGTTATGTTCTCCGAATGAAAATTTAGAACTAATAGAATTTGCCTCAAATATCTAAACTTATTTATAAATGGAACTTTGACTGTGTGTGTGTGTGTGTCTGTGTGTGTGTCTGTCCGTTACCTATAGACTCCGAAACGGCTGAACCAATTTTCTTGAAAATGTACACAGTATTACTACAAGCGTCTGCGAGTGTTCTTAGCTAGGTTTTGTGTCGAGGTATCCCCGATAAATATCGAAAATCCATAATCGAAAAAATCGGGTTATAGAAGGAGTGGTCCGATTTTAATCAAATTTCATACACTCATAGCCAAAGACATAAGAAACGATATTCAGAAGTTTCAAGGTTGCAGTTCTTACAATAGTTCAGAAAATCGATATTATATATATATATATAGATAAGGCAAGATGTTTGTGTGTGTGTGTGTGTGTGTGTGTGTGTGTGTGTGTGTGTGTGTGTGTGTGTGTGTGTCTGTTTATTTGCCTGTATGTTGGTATTTTTTCAGCCCTTTTATTTTAGCTTTTGCTTCGGGTTTGGCTCTAAGTAGGGATAATTGTAGTTCTTAGTCTCAGCCATGATGCCATTTACTCAGAGGACTTATTTAGCCTTCAAAATTCAGTTTACGACGAGAAATCTTATTTGATATCGATACCAGGAAATATACTTAGCTCCCTGATGCCCCCCTCCTCTACATGAATTTACTCGGGCTACTAGCCTGTCTACTATGTACCCCCATTTTACAGTGGAACCAATCAAATGTAACCGCTTTTTCTACTCTACCAGCTTCTTTTCACAAACTTACCGACTATAGGACTCCCTTCAGCATACCTGCTTGCCTGATAGATACAATCTCCAAGCATTTTAAACACAATATCAATTGCCATCTGTTATCTTCTTGACTCCCATCCTTTCCCTGACGCCCCTTCTATCTTGTTCGTCTCCCTTTCCACTCTACTCTCCTGCAAATCTTTTCACACCCGTGTTCCCATCCTTTTCGTACCCATTCTCTGACACTCTCTATGATCTGTTACTCTATCTCTTCACTCTCCTCTTATGTAACCCTCTGCGCACCAGTGGCATTACTGCCTTGCTTGGGGTGAAACGATTACAAAAATACGTCACAGGACTTGAACTATTGAAACTGTTAACGTATCATAAACGACGTATACAATTAATAGACACACATGATCAGTACAATACACCAAAGACCTCTGGTGATACCGAGAAGTTATAACCTAGTAGCAGTACACGTACTAGGGAAGGTACTCGTTGTACATGATACATTATCAAGAAGTTATTTATTCAACACGAACAATAATACCAGCAGTGATGTGGGCGTATACAGAGAGACTGTGTCGCAAGAACTACACCAGCACCGGATAAATAAGAAATGAAATGAAATAAAAATAGCCATTCAACAGGACACTGTATTACAGTAAAAAATGAATTGAGTTCTCTCGGTGACTGGCGACGTTAAAATTTCCTTTCTCTGACCCCATGCGCCGAGGGCTTAGGGAGTAGAGACTCCGACTGACACCAAATCGGTCGAGGTTCGATCCTGGCCAGAAAGAAGCAAGTGGATATGTCTAGCCACACTAATGAGCTGTGATACAGCGAAACGGGATTGTATGTGGATGACTAATATATATATATATATATATATATATATATATATATATATAGGTTATAGTTTAGAACATGTACAAATTATAGTTTACTACAAAAGTGTACATTTTGTTTCGACATCGAAAAAAACAATGTCCCGTCAGGGAGTTAATAATGATGGTAGTAAACGTCATTTTTGAAAAAGAAGATTAAAAATCTAACTTCCTTTTTATTTTTTGAAAATAAGGTTAAGAGGATAAAAAAAAGGGAAAACAGAAAAGGAAATTGAAAAAAGGGGGTAAATCAAAAAGGAAAGAGAGATATATTGGGAAATAAAGAGCGTGATACAGAAAAAAGGGGGAGTTAGGAGAGAAAGAAAGAGCTATGAGGAAAGGGCCGATTATAAGGGCTCAGAGTAAAATAGACCCAAAATTTGGTAGGAGGTGAAATATAGATAGATACGCATAAGGGTCACGTTATGTCTGGTCTTAACAAAAAGGATGAAGTGAAAAAATCCATGGAGTGAAGAAAGTGTGGGGGAAAAGATGACAGTAAAAAACGTAAAAGAAATAGAAATGTCAAACAATTGTCAAATCTGAATTTTTTTTTTCAAAAATAACGTTTAGTACCATCATTATTAACTGTCTGATAAGACATTGTCTTTTTTTATGTCGAAACAAAATGTAGTAAATTATAATTTGTACATGTTTTAACTATAACTTATGATGGATATTCATTACTCTATTTTGATACTGACCTGTTTTAAATTAGTGGTTTGAACGTTGTTAATACTTTCTTAGTCCTTTATTCACTTATATATATGTATCGCGTATAATGATACGCGCTAAAAAGTCTGCCTACTTCCACCGAACGCCCATAGCCCAGGGGTAGAGTCGCCGACTGACGCCATTTCGGTCGGGTTTCAGTCCTGGGTAAAAAAGCAATCGGAGTCTAACCGTACTGATGTGCTGTGATACGGCGAAACAGATCTGTCTGCAGATGACAATATATATATATATAAAATGAATTTTCAATAGTTGAAAATTTATTTTATTTTATATTAGCTCTCTAACTTTAATTACTTTGAGCTCTCCTCCTGTACCATCTTTTTAATATTAAAATTTAATATTAATTTGCATTACGTTTTGGGATTTACCTTCCTACTTTTCCGTTCGGATTAAAGTATTTTAATATATATATATATATATATATATATATATATATATATGTATGTATGTATTTTAATCATTTCACCCCAAGCAAGGCATTCCACTGTCACTATTTCGCATGGGGTTACATAGGGGAAGATGAAGAGAAGGGGTGGTAAGATATAGAAAATGTCAGAAAGAGGTTGATAGATGGGTAAGGTTATGGGAAGAGTGTTTGAAAGATGTTTAATGTGTTGGGAGGTGTCTATTGACCTTACATTTAAACTCCTGCAGATTGTAGCCGTCGGGGAATCAATCATGCGGAAGGGAATTCAACTGTCGGGAAGTGCAAGAAACTGTTGGAATAGAAATTTCGGTTGCATTTTATCGGTTTCACTGTAAATGGGTGGCATCTAGTTTCTAATCTCGTATCTCGTGCAAATTCGTACCTAGGGGCACCAGTGATCTAAGTTCATCGGAGCAGAAGCCATGAAAGTATTTATAGAATAGACAGAGGGAAGCCACGTCGCGCCGGTGAGAGAGAGACTGCAGCCGGTCTGCCAAGTCGGTATCGATCACATTACAGACTCTCCGTTGTACTTTGTCAAGAAGCCTGAGGCGAATAGCAAGGGCACCCGACCAGATGTAGCAGCAGTATTCAATGCACAGGCGGATGATAGATTTATATATGTGCAGGATAGTTTCAGACGGAAAAAACTTAGGGGCCCTGCACAGAGAACCGACATTCATAGCAGTGCATTTAGCAATGGATTCCATATAGTCATTCCACTTGAGGTCCGCTGAAAGTGTGAGACCAAGGAGGCGTAGTGTTTTACTCTCTGGGAGGCAAGCCTGGTCCATGCTAATGGGAGGAAGGTGCGATTGTCTATGATGGTTAATTGATAGTAGCTTCGCTTTAGAAGCATTACAATTTACGAGCCATTTCTTACTCCAGTCCACTATGGATTGGAGGTCCTTTCCAAGCTCGGTTGCAAGGTTGGCTTTGTCGCCCACACCAGATTTTTGATCAAGGCGAGAGTAAACTGTGGTGTCATCGGCGTACATCCCTACTTTGGATCTTATGGCATCGGGGAGATCATTAATGTAGATCAGAAAGAGCGCAGGACCTAGGATAGAGCCTTGAGGGGAACCCGCGTTCGTATGGTAGTTCTGGGAGGCATGTCCGTTTAATAACACCTTCAATGCGTGGTTAGAGAGGCAAGACTGGATTAGTTCAAATAAATGTCTAGTCATACCATACCTCCGCAGTTTGCATAGAAGGACAGCATGCCAAACTCTGTGGAACGCTTTAGAGATATCCAAGGCAACGGTTCGGGCTTCGCCATTCTTGTCGAGAGCCTGGTATATATACTCGGTGATGATCGTTAGCATATCAGCAGTAGACCCTGTGAAGCGGAAACCATACCGCTTATCCGAGAGGAGCCTGTGTGCTGTGAGATGCTGAACCACCTCGGCGTTGATAATGGCTTCGAACACTTTGCCAAAGATTGGAAGAAGGCTGATAGGTCGGTAATTTGCGGGGTCCAAGGGTTCTCCATTGTTTTTAAATATAAGAACTACAGAGGAAAGATTTCCAACAGGCAGGAAATTAGGAAGCAGATAGGCACAAGTTGTAGAGCTCAGAAAGGACAGAAGAGAGTTCAGGGGCACATTTCTTTAAGACTATGATTGGGATTCCGTCCCCTCCGCTCGCTTTGTGAGGGTCAAGTTTTGAGATTATGTTAGAGACTAGCGAGGGTGTAATGTGGACGTCATTCATTTTAGCCTCTGTTCTCGGTGGGAAGTCGGGTGTAGAATTCCAGACGAGTTTCAATACAATTGTAAAACTTTTGAATATTATTGAAAATTGCCTGAAGACAGCACTCATGGTAGAAATCTAGGTCACGTAAAAACTCGTTTAGAAATATATATATATAATCTTAATAATTTTAAACCAAGCAAGAGGGGACAGTCACCAGTAAACAGGAGGTTACAGGAAGTGAAAATGAACGAGAATACAGAGGAATATGAAAATTGAGTAAAGGATAAAAATTGATGGGAATCAAGAATACAGAAAATGGCGACGAAATTTGCATTTACTTTTTTGAAGAATTTGGTTATCAGGGAAGCAAGGAAACGGAAAGAAGTGGCACAAAATGGAAGTGCGAGAAAAGAAACTCCTGGGATTAAATTAGAGGATAAATATATCTATTTCATCAATAAAGATGCCAATGCTTACTTCGAGGCAACAGGACAAAAGCTCTTCAGAGTAGCTGCCATGTAAATCTTTATAGAAAAGACAGAGTGAAGCCAAATCACATCGGTTCAGGATTGAGTAATTAATACCGTGAAGTAGTTTTCGTGCGATTTTCAATAAGCAATGAGAATTTAAAACATTTTGTCTTAGAGTTTGTGTCCAACAGTATTGTGCTGTTATATGAGCTTATATCTAATTTTGTTTTAATTAAATATGAACCAAGAAAACTTATTCATTTAGTACACTTTTTGTAGTCTTTTACAAATTTTCACACATATCGAATGCAGTAAAAATGACATATTTTGCTTGTAGTGATTCATAATTAATACTTTTTGGAATATATTGTTCATTCAATGCAGATTTTATGCAGAATCTTCAAAAATTAAATATTTGTTGAAACATTTTGCAGATTATGTTTAAAACTAAATGCATAGAAATTGGTAAACAATATGAAAGTATTTTTATATGCGTACTTATCATTGTCTATGTTTCTGAGCTGAGATAGTATTTACATTATTCGGACAATTGTCCCCATTTTTTGTTGCCATTTCTACGACGTTTCGGCCGTTGTACGCTCCGCCATTCATTAGGTGCTAGGAATTTCGAACCGAACCCTTTATTACTATCACTCGGGTATATCATTCTCGTTCCTTGCGTAAAGCCTCAATTGGAAATCATGAGTTATCTCCCTCTAACCCTGACAGTTACTTGTTCACCACTGCTGTAGCCTGGTATAGAACTCACAACTCTAAGAGTCAAGTCAAAAACTAACCAACATCTATATCCACTGGGCCATGTGTTCTTAAGCTTAGACGTTGGTTAGTTCTTGACTTTACTCCTAGAGTTGTGAGTTCAATATCAGGCTACAACAGTAGTGAACAAGTAATTTGCAGGGTTAGAGGGAGACAACTCATGACTTCCAATCGGGACTTCCCGCTATGGAATGGAGTTCATATACCCCACTGAGCGTAATAAAGTGTTTGGTTCGAACATGCTAGCATCTCAAGGGGGGCGGAGCTTACGACAGCCGAAATGGCAGCAAAGATGAGGACAATAGTCCGAATAATGTAAACACCGTACTTATCATTAGCTCAGGTCTCACACGTCGTGCAATGTTCATTTTCTCAAGAAAAAATGAGTAATCAACCTGCTTTATTAGCCACTAGCAGTATAGTCCGGCGTACTCGGGTGTAATGAAAGCTTTAAAACTAATCCATGGTCCTGGAGCTCAAAATCTTTGGACGTTGGCACGAAAGACTAAAAAGCAATAGTTGTTTCCAGTTAAAGCGAAACCGTAGACTGAAAGAAAAATGAATGGATGTAAGTCAAATTTTTATTTCCTGGTATCGATATCAAATAAGTTTATTTCGTCGTAAACTGAATTTTGAAAGCTAAATAAGTCCTCTGAGTAAATGGTATCATGCCTGAGACTAAGAACTACAATTATACCTACTTAGAGCAAGAACCAAAATAAAAGGGCTGAAAACCTGATTTTGATCAGAGCCGATCGGATATCGGAGTATTGATTTCCAATATCGATTCCCAATATCCTTTTCCAAAGATGAACTAACCTAAATAAGTCTATGAAAACTTATCTTACCCATCGGGAGTAAATTGGAGAAAATGAGCCATATGCTGAATATCGGTTTTGGATCAGATTCGATAGAACATCGGGCGTATCGATTTCCGATATCGGGGAAAATGAATCGTCGGAGAAGATCTACTAATGTTTGAGACTAAAAACTATAATTTTACCAAGTTAGAGCAAATTCGGCAGCAACAACCGCTATAAAAAGACTGAAATCCTGATCTTGATCAGACCTGATCGAATATAGGAGTATTCATTTCCGATATTGGGGGGAAATCGGGAAAAAATAAGTAGCCCATAACCTAACTGTAAGCCTGAAGAATATTTGTGTGAAGTTTGGTGAGAATTGGATAAAATTGTGGATTTGCATAAATGACACATGCACACACACACACACACAAATACACACACACACACGCACACACACACACACACAAACATATTGCCTTTTTATATATAGAGATCATATTGCTCCTGATAATATCCATTGATGGCTTTGTATTGTATCTCTAATATTTTATATTAATTAGATATATATTTTGGGATTATTCTCTCTGTTTTACGTATTTGACATCATTTCTGATATATATATATATATAGACAGGGTGTCCATAAAGTTCGTATGCACTTTAGAAGTAAGTTTTATGTACCTAGCCTTACATATAGTTATTAAATAATTCTTTATAGCAAAATTTGCAACAAGTTTTAGAGAAGTGAAAAAAAAGTTTCTTTCAGAATCAACTTGATTCATGGCTTCAACTGATATGTGAAAACGATTGTGTATGCAACCAAACCTAGTTCATTTGAAGATTTGAAAACTATAATAACTATTGGATATGGATTCAGAATGGAGGGAACTATGATTAAACTGTTCCTGTATCATGAGGTGCTAGGGAAATAGTGAAAAAGACACGCATACAAGCAGACAGTGAGGTAGAAAGATTGTGTCACAAACATACTGCAAAAAATATATCTTGTAAAAATGAATTGGAGAACCTCACTGAAGATCGTTCATCCTGGAGGAAAGTAGTTCACATATTATCATCATTCATCCATCACACCCAGATGATGCATAGGCCAGCAACTTTCTGTTGCTGTTTATGTAACAAACTGTTTTTAAGGGGAAGGGTTTTTAGCCCTGCGCACAACCATCAAACCTGAAGTACGGCTGGACCATTCTTGGTCCTTAGGCTTATGGCACCTGGTATTCCCAAATGGTCACTCATTTAAGTACTGACCAGGCTCAACGTTGCTTAACTTCAATACGATATAGCCGTAGACAGTAAGTTGTAGTTCACATAAGTAAGAGAGGATTTCAACAGAATTGTTTTAAGAGTCATGTTTGTAAGCGTCAAGATGTTAATTTAACTGAATAAATTTGCATATATTTGGATCTAAGTTGTAATGAAAAACAGTCGCTTCCATGAACAGACATTTCCTTCACGTTACTATCGTGTCTTTTTGCAGAGAGTGTCAAGTGCTACGGAGCTCGAATAGTTGACAAAAACGTCATATTAAATTTAACCTATATATTATTCTACTGCGAGACGTGCCTAAAGTTGGCCCAACTGTGCAAGAAAGTGTAAGTCACGAACAGAAATGTCATATGCGCAGTGCCCATATTTGAAGATTAATCAAGCAATAATATATATATATATATATAGTGTATCGAGGCATGAATAAAAAATTATCTAAATATTGGAGAATTCTTGTCTTTATTTTCAACTGAAATTAAAGCCAAAATACGACGTTTATAGAACGGCTCATGATTAAAGATAATAGACATTCATTGACTCTTATATTTAACAGTATATGTTTAGAATATATATATATATATATATATATATATATATATATATATATATATATTTGAAATCATTTCTCTCAACGCACAAATGACTGTTACCTTTTTATTTTATTTAAATAGAACGCGTCGAAACACACACATTTTAATATTTAACCGTTAATATATAACACGTCACAGATATCTGGCGCTCACTTATATAAACCATAAACACACACACATACAGCAGACGAACGTGAAGTCAAGCTGTGCCACCATTCTGAAGATGAGATTCTGATCTCGAAATATAAATGAATAATAAATAGGGAATACCCAACTTCTTTATGTTTCTTTTATTATAATAAATGCATTATTATACTAAATTGGTACCCATACACAGTATATATATATATATATATATATATATATGTCTGTGTGTGTGTGTCAGCATGCAGTGTGGGTATAGAAGAATCCAAAGGAGTATCCTGTACATACAGTGGTAGGATAACTCTCGAAGAAAGCTCTAATGCAGACACGTTACTTCATGGTAACTCGGAAGTATAGGCCTATTTCAAGCGAACCATCATCAGCTTCCGTCTTTATTTTACAAAGGATTTTACACGAATCGTGCAAAAATTTAATCGCGTAAAATCATTTGTAAAATAAAGACGGAAGCTGATGGTGTTTCGCCTGAAAATACCCACACTTCCTCTTTATCATGTAGTAAAATTTCTACCTTAATTTTATATATATATATATATATATATATATATATATATATATATATATATATATATCTGAGTGAATAAGAAACGAAGAAAAATTTACAACATCCAAGACATTAATTTATAACAGTGCTCGATATATAATATAGAGCTGTAAATATTTATTATAAATTATATTTTAGAACAAGTATATTTCTTATATATATATATCCACTACAAATTGTACGTTTTGTTTCGACATTGGACTTCCAATGACTCATCAGGTGGTAGATATTGGGAGGTCAATTTTGAAACAAAATGTACCATTTGTAATGGAGATATATGAAAAAGTTTGTGCATGTTCTAAAATATAATTTATAATAATGATATATATATATAATGCCGATTTGATATCGTTTCTAACATTAGTCCTGATTAGGAATAGTGTTAGAAATCATGTTAATTCGGCATTTACTTTATATATATATATATATATATATATATATATTTTATATATTAAAAAAGGATTAATTCAAAGATGTTGAATAGCCATTTCGATATGAAGATCCCCACGGGGGACGACACATCACCTCAGCAACAGAAAAAACCTTTGTGTGGTGTATGTATATATATATATATATATATATATACATATACATATTAATGACATCCACATAAAAGCCTGTTTCGCTGTATTCCTTCTCATTAGTCTGGCTAGAAATACACTTGATTCCAGCCGGGGTCGAATCTCTATATATAGATCCGAGACAAAATCTCGATTTACATATACTTGAGCAAATTAATTGAGACAAGTATTTTAGTTTCCTTTCTTTCAACATACGGTCAGTTTTAGAATCACGAGAGTTACAGGGTGTAATCAATTTCTGTTTTTCTTCAGATTAGATCATTTGCAGTGATGTGCAGTAATATGAAAATATTTTGTGATGTTTGGCCTTGAAAATATTGCGTCATTCGGGATTGCATCAGATTTTTTATCACACCCAGACACTGTCTAAGGCCATTTTCTCTGATGGACGTTATTCCACAGAAGCATACGAAAATTGTAAACCTGCACGAACACACTGGCGGATATTGTTGGTGTCAGCTTTTCAAATGTCAGTTGTGTAATCAAGGCAAAGAAACAGACTGGATCCATCTGTTCAAAGCTTAAAGCAAAATACGGTCTGAAGAGAAAAAAAAACACGCAAAGAAACGTTGTATATTTGTTTCAATTAATTTGCACAAGGTATATCTATCTATCTATCTATCTATCTATCTATATATATATATATATGTATATATATATATATATATATATATATATATATATATATATATATATATACACACTATCGGCCCTATTTATTAGGCCACCCAGTGTTTTAAAAAATATATGTATTTCATACTATTTTTTAGTATTTATTGCCGAGTGGATAATTGTAAATTAAAATAGAATGGTTCTTTTTTTAATACTGCACAATAACATGTGCATCAAATGAATTTCTAAATATTTGATAATTACCTAATTCGGACGAGTTTATCTTTGCTTCCTTGCTTTGTAAAATGTTGCAAAGTAATAATAACAAAAGAACCATTCTATTTTCATTTGGCAATAAATACTAAAAATGGTATAAAATACATAATTTCTTTTTAAATAACTGTGGTTCCCAATAATTATGGCCTGTATGTATGTATCGAGACAGCAGATAATTTTCTAAACATATACTGTTAAATATAAGAGACAATGAATGTCTATTATGTTTAATCATGAGCCGTTCTAAACATCGGATCTTGGCTTTAATTTCAGGTGAAAATAAAGACAAAAATTCTTCAACATTTGGATAATTTTTTATTAAGTTGGTTCTAAGCTTTCGTCTCACATGAGTCATCTTCAGAGAGTTTACAAGAACGTTAACATAAAAACATCCAACCATCAGCTACGATTTTATTTTGTGTTGACATAAAACTTAGTAAAGCGACGATAAGAGTTACCAAAGATAGCAAACGCGGTTCGTAAATTTGTAATGCGGTATAATTTGCAATGATCAGAGTACAATCAAACAACATTTCGGACAGATTTTAGTCAGCCAAACAATAATCCTCACTCATACACACAGTAAAAAAAACCCAAAAAAACTCAGATATTGGAGGCCATCTACATTAAATCCAAACAACCCACACTTAATAAAATCACGTTTCAATCTGATCATAACACATTACATTGCATTTAAAAATATTGTTCGAGCTGTCACGCGGTGTGGCTTCATAGAACCGCATTAAAAATTTACGAATTTCGTTTGCTATTTTTGGTAACTCTTATCGTTGCCTAGCAAAGTATTTATGTCAACACAAATTAAAGCCAAAATACGATGTTTAGAACGGCTCATGATTGAACATAATAGACATTCATTGTCTCTTATATTTAACAGTATATGTTTAAAATATATATATATAATGTTTGATGAAAATTGCATCGAGACTAGTGCTAGAAATCATATCATTTTTGAAGAAAAGAACCTTTTTCAAGCCACTTAGTATACTGGGTGTTTTTCATTTGTGGAAGCATCCCTAGGACACCTTTTTGGGAATAGAGAGCAGTTGCCTCGTTGCCTTGTTTCGGATTTCCCTTATGTCTTGAAATCTTTTTTCTTTCAAATCAGATTTGATTTTTTAAGAGGAAAAGGTCGCAAGGAGCGAGAATTGTGAAATATTGCGTTTGTCGGAATTTGATTTCCAGAATTTGCTATGAATAAAGAAAGTGAGTGAAAATGTTGAGTCTTCATGTTGCAAATCTTTGCCAAGCGGCTTTAAGTTGCATACGTTAGTTCCGTTACTATAGCAACAGTCTCGAGAATATCAGGTATATCTTTCTATCTAGGCGTATTTCTCTTAGTGTGTTTGTGGTTGTGTGTGTGTGTGTTTGTGTGCGTGTGTGCGTAACAGGCAATTGGCAATTCTAGCATTTTCTGCACTACATCGTTTACAATAGGTAAATGTTTTAAACCTGACTTGATTTACCTGGTTTTTCCTACAGACAACTTATTTCGAATAATATACTCGCATTAAAATGACTTGCATTTTCTTGATTTTCCAACTGAAAAATTATTTCTAATAAAATAATATGACATATTAAACTTGATTTGACTTCCGTTTCTTTTCATAGAGACAAATTATTTTTAATAAAATAATTACCTTGCCTGGGTTTCCTTTTCTTGCTTTTTCGACCCATAATTATTTCTAACATACTAATAATTCCTATATATTAAATACGATTTATCTTGCTTTTCTAATAAAATAATGACCTCTATCTGTTAAAGCGGACCTGCTTTTCATTGCTTTTTCCAAAGACAAATTATTTCTAATAAAACAATAACCTATATACATTAAATTTGACTTACATTTCCTTGCTATTTCTACAGAGAAATTCTTTCTCATTATATAATAACATTAATGAATTAAACAAAACTTACTTCTACTTGTTATTCTGAAAGACAATTTATTTCTTGTAAGACAATTATTATTGTGTATTCGACATCACTTGCTTTGGCTTGTGTTTCCTAAGGACAGATTCATTCAAATAATATACTTACATCTACGTATTAAACTTGATTTGAATTTTCGTGCTTTCTTACAGATAAATTATTTCTAATAAAATAATTGCCTATATAAAGTGAAACCGATAAAATGCAGCCGTAACTTCTACTCCAACAGTTTCTTTCCTCGCACTTCCCGACTGTGGAATTCTCTTCCACACGATTGCTTCCCCGGCGGCTACAATCTCCAGGAGTTTAAATGTAAGGTCAATAGACACCTCCTAACACACTAACCTGCTCCCATTCTATCAAACACTCTTCCCATCTGCCCAAACCTCATCCTCGTTATCCTTACTCATCTGTCACCTTCCTCCTGACATTCCCTATGTCTAACCACTCCTCTTTACCTTCCCATATGTAGCCCCATGCGCAATAGTGGCAGTGGAATGCCTTGCTTGGGGTGAGATGATTTTTAAAAAAAAGTAAAAATAACCGTAACTTACTTTTCTTTGCCTTTTCTTCAAACAATTTTTTTAATAAAGTAATTCTCATTATATTACACATGACTTGCCTTTTCTTGTTTTTTCGACATAAAATAATTACTTCTGTGTTTTAAGTAGGACTTGCTTTTGTAGCTATCATAATAAAATAATTCTTTATCATGCGCCGTGTCGCTTCCGAACTTAGGCGATCATGGACTTCCGTCTTGTCTCTATCACATGTCGCTCTCAAAATGCTTTCTCTTAGGTATCACCCACAATCCACGCTCTGCCATCAATTTGATCGGAATTATCAAGTAGGTTTTCCCCTGCTTTCTCCTTTCTCTCTTTCCCTCGAGTTGTTCTGTAAACATTAAGTTCTCCAGGCCCTCCTTCCTCATTGCATGCCCCAGAAATCTCATTTGTCTTTTCCTTATATTAATCTTTAGTTTTCTCCTCGTTTCCATCCTCTCCAACATCTCGTCGTTAGTCGCTTGTTCAGTCCATGGTATCCTCATTATCTTTCTGTAAATCACATTTCCGCTGCCCCAAACATCTCCTTCATTCTTGAGGAGATCGTCCAGCATTTACTACCATATAGGAGAACAGATATCACATAGCAACCCTCTACTCTCTTTGTTTTCAATGAGATTTTCTCTTTCACTACACTGGTTAATTTTTGAAATGCGCCCTTGACCATACCAATGCGTTTTTGGATCTCAACATCGCACTGTCTATCCGCTGTCAGCAGGCTCCCCGAGTATTTAAATTTCTTTACTTGATCTATTTTAGTTTCTCCGACCTGTAGTTCCCATTTTGAGGTCTTCTTTTTACTGATGGCCATAGATTCAGTTTTCTTTAATATTATGCTCAGTCCTTTCTTCTCGCTTTTTGTTTCTTCCTTCTGTAAGGGGTTCTGCATTCTCCTTGCTATCAGTACTGTGTAATCTGTGTATGTTACATTTTTGAGATTTTGGCCTCCATTGACGAATCCTGGCAAAGTTTTTTATTTCTCTCAGAAATGTTTTGCTGTATAGGTTGAATAGATCCGTCGCAAAAATACCTCCTTGTCTTACGCCATTTTCTATTTTTTTTATACCTGCTGAATTCACTTTCTATCCGTACACAAGCTGTTAGCGGCCAATATAGATTCTTGATTATCCTAAGGTCTTTTCCAAAGATGTCGTGGTTGTCGAGCATCTCTATCTAGTCTTCATGCCTTACTTTTTCAAATGCCTTTGCATGGTTTATAAAGCACACATAAGAGTCCTTTCTGCTTTTGTATTGAGCTTTCAGATAGCTTTCTGAGCCTGAATATCTCATTCCTGGTTCCGGTATCTTTAAAGAAGCCACACTGTTCTTGTCCTGTAAATATTAAATTCTCCAGGCCCTCCTTCCTCATTGCATGCCCCAGAAATCTCATTTGTCTTTTCCTTTTATTAATTTTTAGTTTTCTCCTCGTTTCCATCCTCTCCAACATCTCGTCGTTAGTCGCTTGTTCAGTCCATGGTATCCTCATTATCCTTCTGTAAATCACATTTCCGCTGCCCCAAATATCTCCTTCATTCTTGAGGAGATCGTCCAATTCTGCTAATTGTTCGATGAAGTTAACATTTCCTTGCACTTGGCTTTTTAAGTAGTGCTATGAAAATAGATCTGCTTAGATCTGCTGATATATTGCCGCTGTTGTAGATTTCATTTATTATTTCTGTGAGTCTGTCTATGTCAAAGTCTTCTAAAGATGTCAATTTTTTTTACAGTCCGATTTGGTCCTGATGCTTTTTCGTTCATTTTGACCATTGCCGATTCCACTTCGTTTTTTTTTAAATTCCTGTTCCATCCGTATTTTTGTCTATTTTTTGGTTGCTTTTCTTGTCTTGGAAGAGATCAGTAATATACTTATCCCATCTCTGAAGTATATTTACTTTTTCTAGTATGAGTGTGCCGTCTTTTGCTTTTATACATCCTGTTGCTGAACAGGTATTTTGTCCTGTTAGTTCCTTTATTTGTTTATGCATATCACCATTATTTGTCGTGTCCAGTTGCTACTTCAGCGCATATGTCGTTTAGCCTGTTTGCATTTGGTCCTTATTTCCTTGTGTAGTTTCTTGCATTCCTTCTATATTTTTGCATTGTTTTCATCTCTTTTGCATCAGGCCTAGAATCGTTTCAGTCATCCATTCATATTTATTTCAACGTGATTTTACTTTTGAGATGGTGTCGTTCGCCGATGTCACTAGAGCCACACCTAGTGCGTGTCATTTTGAGCTTTCTTTTCCAATTTGTCCATCGTATTTCTTTTCCACACTGTCCACATACATTTCCTGCTTGTCCCGGTCATTCCCGAGTCAATTTTACTGCAGTCTTAGGGCTATGTTAGGTTTCTTTAACTGTCATAGTTTTCTTCTTCTTCATTTTCTTCTTCTATGTGCCTTGTCCTTTCAGGACGTAGGCAATCATGACCTTACGCGTCTTCTTATCTCTAGTGACTCTTAGCACGCTTTCTCCTGTCACGCCACGTTTTGCCATTCACCCGCTCAGGCCAGTCAAGTAAGTTACATGCGTTTTTCCCCTGTCTCTTCTTCCCTCTATCGGGCCTATCAGTATCAGATTCTCTAACCTCTACTTCCTTATTGGCTGTCCCAAAAAATTTAGCTGTCTCTTCCTATTAATTTCGTTTTCGTTCCCATCCTTTCCAAGACCTCATCATTGCTCACATACTCGGTCCATGATATCCGCAGAATCCTTCTGTAGAACCACATTTCAGCTGCTTCAAGTTTTTCCTTCATCTTTGATGATATTGTCCAGCATTCACAGCCATAGTAAAGAAACGGACATCACATAGCAATCCATTACTTTCTTCTTTGTTGTTTCGCGTGAAATTTTTCTGTCTCTCAATACTTTGCTCAGCTTCAGGGACGCGTCCTTTGCGATGCCATTTCACCTTCGGATCTCTGTCTTGCACTTTCCGTTTTCTGTTGGGACACTTCCCAGATATTTAAACTTCTGCATCAGCTTAATTTTAGTATCCCCCACCTGTTTTTGTCATTTTTCTCTGCTCCTTTTTTCTGATGACCATACATTCGGTCTTCTTGCAGTTTATTTGTAGTCTTTTCTTGTCCTTCTCTTCAGCTACCTTATGTAGGAGGTCTTGTAGTTTCCCTTCCGTGTCTGCTATAAGCACTGTATGATCTATGTACCTTATTTTTTTTTTAATCATTTCACCCCGAGCAAGGCGGAAACGCCACTGATGTGCAGGGGGTTACATAAATGTAAAAAGATTAATTAGAAAAGAGTGAGGAGTACAAACTAGTTAGAAAGGAACAATAGAAAGCAGGTGCGATGACAGATACATAGGTGGAGAGAAAGTGAAGATTATACAGGGGAGGGGAGAGAGCTAGAGTCCAGTGGTTAGTAGGTGAGTATTGACTTTGCATTTAAATTTCTGGAGGTTGTAGCCGTCAGGAAAGCAAGAATACGGGAGCGAGTTCCACAGGCGGGAAGTGCGAGAGAAGAAGCTGCAGGAGTAGAATTGTCGTCTGCATTTGGCTAACCTGACTGTGAATGGGTGGGACCCAGTTGCCAGTCTGGTTGCACGGGTAAACACCTGTTGAGGAGGCATCAGTGACTTAAGTTCGTCTGAGCAGAAGCCATGAAAGTATTTATAGAACAGACAAAGGAAGGCCACATTTCGACGATGGGGAAGTGGCTGCAGTCGAGCCGCCAGATCAGTACCTATCACATTACAGACTCTCCTTTGGAGCTTGTCAAGAACACTGAGGAGAACGGCAGGGGCACCTGACCATAAATGGCAGCATTACTCCATGCACGGACGGATGGTTGACTTGTATATATGCATGATGGATTCAGGTGGAAAAAACATCCTGGATCGACATAGTGGCCCAACATTGTTCAAATTGTGGCCTTTGATGACAAATCCTGGCATAACATCTATGGTCCTCCGAATAGTCTCACTGTACAAGTTGAATAGATCCTGTGAGAGGATACATCCTTGCCTTACGTCATTTTATACCTTTGTATATTTACTGAATTCTTTTCCTTTCTATATACAGACACTTTGATGCCAGTACAGAGACTTCATTACTCTTATGTCTTGCCTAAATATATCGAGGCCACTGAGTATCGTCATAAATCCTTTGTGGCGTATTTTCTCAAACACTTTCGCATAATCGATAAAACATAGTTACACGCCGTTCATCATTTGTATTGCCCTTTCGGAGAGCATCCTAGTCATGAATATGGCCTTCTGTTTTCCAGTGTCTTTGACGAACCCGCACTGGTCTTGTCTTATATCTGGTTTGATTCTGCTTCTCGCTCTATTAATCAGGATTTGGACGATCAGTTTTGTAATGTGCCTCATTAAACTGATTGTTCGGTGGGGTTCGCACTCGTTTACACCTGGCTTCTTAGGCAGTGCTATGAAAATCGACTTGCTTATGTCTTCAGGTATTACAACACTATTCTAAATTTCATTTATTATTTCTGTAATTTACTTAATTTACTTTTCCAGGGCAACCAGTAACTTTATTACAATGCCATCTGATCCAGCTGCTTTGTTTATATTCAGTTTGGCTATTGCAGCTTCCATTTCGGATCTTAATATTTCCTGACGGCCTCATCTTTGTATATTATCTGTTGCAGTCTCGTGTCGTAGAAAAGATCTTTTATAAATTCTTCCCTTCGCTGGATTATTTCCTGTTTCTCCAATATGATTCTTCCATCATTGGATTTTATAAATCCTGTTGAGGATCAGGTTTTTTTTTGTCTTATCGGTTCTTTTAATTTTTTCTGAATGTCTGCTTTATCAGTCATGCACAATCTCTCTATTTTTGCACATTTGTTGTTGAGTGATTCCTGTTTAGCCAGTCTGCATTTTCTCTTTATTTTCTTGTGTAGTTTTCTGTATTCCATTCCATGCCTTGACATCATTTTCTGTCTGCTTTGCATCATGTCGAGAATCTTTTTAGTCATCCACTCGTTGTTTCTTCTGCGCGTGATTTCCTTTGGAGCAATGTATTTTGCTGATCTTACTATCGCTTCCTTTGGTGAGTCTCAGTTCGGGTTTCCTTTTCCAATTTGTTCTTGTTTGTTTTTCACGCTGCCAGTGTATTTTTCTTCAGGCTGAGTTCATTCACGAGCGTTTTGCTCTCTTGGTGCTGCACAAGGCTTCTTCGTTCTCCGGAGGTTCATCCTTAGTTTGCAGATGACTGCGAGGCGGTCACTTTCACATTTGGCACTTGAAAAGATTTTGCATTGAACCACTGCATTTCTAAATCTCCTGTTTATGGTTATGTAGTCTGTTTGCTTTTTCGTGTCGCCTCCTGGGCTTCTCCGTATACTTAGTCGTCTTGGGTGTTCTTGAAATCAGGTGTTATTACTTGGTCATTTGCTGTGCATCACTGAATCCATTTTTCTTCTCGTTCATTGCGGATTCCGATTCCAAAGTTGACGATCGCCTCTCCTTTCCACTTTTTACTTACCTTAGCATTCAATTTCCCCATTATGATTCTAATTTCTTGGCTTTTGCACTGATCCTTGAAATTATCCAGTATGATGTAGAACGATTCTATTTCTTCCTCATTGCTTGGTGTTGTTGGTGCATAAACTTTTTTCTAATCATTTCACCCCAGCAAAGCATTCCACTGCTATTGTTACGCAGAGGGTTACATAGGGAAAAGTGATGAGAAATAGTGGTTAGTTATAGGCAATATCGGGAGGATGGTGATAAACGGATGAGGATACCGAGGATGGGGATGAGGTAGATGGGAAAAGAATTTGATGCGAGTTAGTGTCATAAGAGTTGTCTATTAACCTTACATTTAAATTCCACGAGATTGTAACTGTCAGGGAAGCAAGTATATGGAAGGGAAGCGGATAACATATTTGAAGGGCCTGATCAGGTGAATGACGGAACGGAGGTTGCGTAGTGTAACAAGAGAAAACATACTAAGAGCCACCAGGAATAGGGAGACGTGGAAAGCCATGATCGCCTACGTCCTGAAAGGACAGGGCACATAGAAGAAGAATATATATGCCACGTTTTTATAAGAAAGTATAATCTGGATATAAAATGGGGGATCAATTCAAATATCATAATCAATATATAAAATGATCCCTCATTTTGTGGCCATGCTTATTTCTATATATTTATATTCTAGATGTATGGGCTTGTGCTAGTGGATGGCAGAACAGGGGTTGCGTGAGGTAACAGGAGAAGGCGTGCTAAGAGCCACCAGGGATAGGGAGACGTGGAAAGCCATGATCGCCTACGTCCTGAAAGGACAGGGCACAAAGAAGAAGAATATATATGCCACGTTTTTATAAGAAAGTATAATCTGGATATAAAATGGGGGATCAATTCTCTATTATGATCAATATATCAATTGATCCCTCATTTTGTGGCCATGCTAGTTTCTATACATTTATATTCTAGATTTATGGGCTTGTGCAGGTTGATGACATAACGGAGGTTACGTGTGTAAAAAGAGAAAACATGCTAAGAGCCACTGGGGATAGGGAGACGTGGAAAGCCATGATCGCCTACGTTCTGAAAGAACAGGGCATATAGAAGAAGAAGAAGAAGAAGAAGATCGTTGGCCTTTTTTTATTTCCGGCCCTAAATTCTTTAGTTTAATTCCTCCTTTTAAGGGACCATAGCTATCAGTTCTCTGGTGGATGCGGGACGCTTTTCGCTTTTTGTGTGTGTTTTTAAATTTTTGTTTCTTTGTTCGAATGAGTCTATGTTTGCGTGAGTGGTTGGATGAATACATGTTTTATATTATTAAAGTCCTACATTGATTTCGTCGAGTTAACTGACGCTTCTGCTACGAGTTAAGCAGTGTGGTTGATTATATTACTAACACTATTTTATTTAGTTTTGTAAATATTTTATTTCTTAATGTAAATAATCATTAGAGATTTATAATTGTTGTTTTATGACCCTTTCTCCTTAGACAAGAATTATACATGTGTAGACTAGTCAGAACTTCACGGATATTCTGAGGGTTTATGGTTGATGTATTAATAATGGTAAGTACGAATGTGTTGCTTTAATGTAAGGAATATTACGTTATGTTTTGTGTCAGTGATAGTGTCCAACTAATTTTAATAATAAAACTGAAGAAGAGAATTATTTCTCTGCCTACTTCTTGGCCTTGTGCCACTATTCTGTATTTTTACAGATTAAATAAATAGTTGTATAATTGTCACGTATCGCGATAACTCATTCGTTCTGCAGCCATTTTGAAGACGGCTGAATTTAACAAGGAGGTCTGAATGAACTTAGTTGACGTTTACAACCTAGATGATGAATATACAAAGCTTTTCAAGCGTTTAAATGTTCATAGATCGATAACTTGTAACATTATCAAGAAGTAAAACGAGGCTCATTGTGTTAAAAATAAAATAAAGTCTTCCAGAAAACGTTAATTTCTTATTGAATGAAAAGGAAATGTTTTAGAGATATCACGAAGTAGCTTCATTTAACGGCAAAGGACATTGTCAATGATTTCAAAAAATCAGGGCTGAATGCAGTCTTTGAGATTTCACTCGCCCGATCGACTCAGTCGATTCAAAACTTAAGTTTATTGCTTTACTCGCCCGCAGTCTATTAAAAATTAAAGGAAATCTGCTTCTTTTTTTTTACAACCCAAAAGTATGCCATTGTAGATTCACAGGTTACTTAGAATGACATACAATGATATTCTTAAACTCTTGGCTTTTATTGTGTAAACATTCGTTTAATTAACGCTTTCAGAGTGGAGCCAAAATGTTTCTGTAGCAGATTTTTAGAAACTCATCTGAAAAAAATATTATCCTATATTTCCTCCCCGTTTACGAAAAGTAAAAATGAACATTTGAAAGAAAGCAAAAAAATACGCATACTTCTTTCAACCACGCAGCGAAAAAAAAATACAAGTAGTTTTTGTTCTAGAAAAT
Organism: Ascarosepion bandense; assembly: GCA_037127315.1. Classification (NCBI taxonomy): domain Eukaryota; kingdom Metazoa; phylum Mollusca; class Cephalopoda; order Sepiida; family Sepiidae; genus Ascarosepion; species Ascarosepion bandense. The sequence goes on along the minus strand of JBBBDQ010001862.1, from coordinate 1,029,998 downwards.
CTTTGAGAAAATCTTTGAGAACATCTTTGAGAAAGTCTTTGAGAAAATCTTTGAGAAAATCAGATTTGTTATTTCTTCATCATCTATGAGATGGAGGTTGCAGTCAGACAGAAGAAAGAAACTACGAATTTAGGTACCTCCACTCAATTACAAAAATAAATAAATAAATAAATAAATAAAAAATAAACAACATATCATGATGTTAAAAGGCCTCAAATTTAACAAAAACAAAGTTTTATCATCAAAATATTTATGCTATTATTAAGAGGAAAAATCAAATTTTGTTGTTATTATTTTAAAAAAATTAAATCCTTTCTAACACGTTCAAAATTTTAATTAAAACTTCATATTTTGTTTTCCGTCAGCGATTCACGCTTTATTTACATAAGCCGTCTATTAAGAAAATAAATTCGGTAAAATGATTCTGGGGCGAGTAAATTTTGCCTCGCTTTTGACCACCGGTCGAGTGATTTCTTTTTCAAATCTCAAAGGTTGGTTGAATGTATCGACGAAAATATTCAGTAGATGGTTTCATTGACCAGGTCTTCGAGGTTTTCACGCAAGGAAAACGACATTGCTGATAGCAAAACACATAAAATACAAATTAGCCTATTATAGGAGCCATCTAGAGCATGGGAGTAAATACTGGAACTGTTTTTATGGTCAAATGAAACCAGCCTAGAATTATATTGTTCACACGAAAACCCGTTACGTATTGAGGAAAATGAATAAAGCACATAAACCAAAAAAAGTACCCTTCATACAATTAAACACGGTGGTTGGAGCCTTCTGCTCTCGAGATGTTTGTTGGTTCCGAACAAAGAACACCACTAAGAGTATAGGCTATTTATATATATATATAAAAGGCGAGATGTTTGTGAGTCTGTCTGTTTTTCTTTCTCTCTGGCTGTATTTCATTTATACAAGTTCAAAATCTTCATTCGATTCTCACCAAACTACACACAAATATTCTTTAGGCTTCCGGTCGAGTCATTGGGTACTTATTCTTTTCGATTTTCCCAGGATATCGGAAATCGATACCCCAATATCCGATCAGGTCTGATCAAGATCAGGATTTCAGATTTTTTATCGTGGTTCTTGCTGCAGAATTTGCTTTAACTTGGTAAATTATACATTCTAGTCTCAGGCATTAGTAGATCTTCTCAGAAGACTCATTTTCCCCAATATCGAAATCGATACCCCCGTTATTCTAACAAATCTGATCAAAGACCGATATTCAGCCATCAATATGGCTCATTTTCTTCAAGTTTACTTCCGATGGGTACGATAAGTTTTCATTGACTTACTTAAGTTAGTTTATCCTTGGATGACTTATTTGACTCCGATATTGGAAATCGATACCCAGATATCCTATCGGGTCTGATCAAAATCAGGTTTTCAGCCTTTTTATTTTGGTTTTTGTTTCAGGTTTTGCTCTAAGTAGGTACAATTGTAGTTCTTAGTCTCAACCATGATACCACTTACCCAGAATACATATTTAACCTTCAAAATTAAGTTTGTGACGAAAAACGTATCTGAAATCGATACCGGAAATCAAAATTTGTCTTACATCCATTCATTTTTGTAAGATCTACTGCTTCGAGATCAAACTTTCAGCAACCTATGTTTTTCGCGCCGACGTCCAAAGAATCTGAGCTCCAGGATCATGGATTACTTTTAATGCTTTCATTACACCCGAGCAACGCCAAGCTATACTGCTAGTCATGCATAAATAGTTGTATTTGATTATTCTTTAAAATAATATATAACAAATTGCACGAAAGCTTTTTAGGGCATCACTGAACGTTCCGACATGGCAAAAAACAAACGACACGAGTTGTGACAGAATACTTAGATGATAGCGAAATTAAGATATTGGCGTGCCCCACACAAAGAGCTGACCTAAACCCCTTTGATAATTAATGGGACATTCTAAACCCTGACATACTTGAAGAAATGGTAAGAAAAATATGTTCTTCGAATTTGGTAGGACTAGAATTTTGTAGATTTAGAAGCAAAAAATAATAGAGCAAAAGACATATTAGTCTTTGTAGAGGGGTGGGTAGTTGTTGGAATAATTCTGTCCACAACTCTGTGTATGTATTCAATAATTACGCTCGGGAAAATTTAACCTATTTAAAAATTAACTGATTTAAATGAATCTGGTAGAAAAAACGTGTATTATATTTTATTTTATTTTACTTGTACAACTAAGTAGATATTTAATCACGTGATTATGATATTATAGGAACAGCGAATTACGGTAGGCCAGAAGCGAAGTAATTATTTGAAGAAGGGAAAAATGAATTTAGCGAAAGACATGAGAAGAAATACAATCAGTCAAGAAGGAGTAGACTGTCTCAATAATGGCGTCTTTAACATGAAAAAGTTTTTTCTTATTATTGGGAAGAGCGTAACAGTGAAATGGCGTATAAAGGTGGTGGCAAATTAACGTTCCCGTAATGTTTTAATGAGATTTGGATTAGCTTAATGACCAGAGTTAATAACTGCATGGTTAAAGACATTTCCTACTATTGAAATTAATTATAACCAATGTTCACACACACACAGACACACACACACACACACACACACATATATATATATATATATATATATATATATATATATAAGCGTTTCAATCTTTGCGTACAAATGCATCGGTATGCATACATACATATAAATTCAGATCCCAACTGGGTATCAATGCTGACGACACCACCATTTATTCCCGCCTCGGTAATAAATCTGATGAGGCTGACAAAGCAAGCCTCGCTGCTCATCTTGAAAAGGAAGTCCAATCTGTGGTGGACTGGTGTAAGAAATGACTCGTAAATTTTAATGCTCCCTAAACGAAGTTGCTATTCTTTAACCACCATAGACAATCGCTCCTAGCCCCCATCAGCATGGATCAAGCTAGTCTCCCTGAAAGCAAATCACTGCGCCTCCTCGGCCTATATCTCTCAGCCAACCTCAAGTAGAATGACTGCATTGAATCTATAGCTTCATCTGCTGCTAGGAAGGTCGGGTCACTGTGTAGGGCTGGGAAGTTTTCCTTGTTTGAATGCATATTTGCACATGTATAAATCTACCATACGTCCGTGCATTGAATACTGCTGTCACATCTGGTCAGGTGCCCCTGCTATTCCTCTCGGGGTTCTTTACAAAATTCAACGGAGAACTGCGAGGTAATCGATCTAAAACTGGTTACTCAACTCCAGTCACTTTCTCGCTAATGTAATTTAACTTCCCTCTGTCTCTCCTAAAAATACGTTTTCGGCTTCTGCTCCGATGAGCTTAGTTCGCTGGTGCCCCGCTCTGAATGAATTTACACGAGCTAACAATAAGGTTAAACATTGTACAGTGAAACCAACAAAATGTTACCCTACTTCTATTCTAACAGCTTCTTTTCCCGCACTTCCCGCCTATAGAATTCCCTTCCGTATAGTTGCTTCGCAACAATCTCCAAGAATTTAAATGCAATGTCTATTACCATCTCTCATCTCCTTGACTCGCAATTTACACAGTTATACAATTAGCGTCTGCGAGTGTTCTTAGCTAGGTTTTGTGTCGAGGTACCCCCGATAAATATCGAAAACGATAATCGAAAATATCAGGTTATAGAAGGAGTGGTCCGATTTTAATAAAATTTGATACATTCCTAGACAAAGACATGAGAAAAGATATTCAGAAATTTCACGGTAGCAGTTCTTACAATAGTGCAGAAAATTGATAATATATATATATATATATATATATATATAAAGATGTTTGTGTGTGTGTGTGTCTGTTTATCTGCCTGTATGTCTGTATTTTTTTCAGCACTTTTATTTTAGTTTTTGCTTCGGGTTTGGCTCTAAGTATGTATAATTGTAGTTCTTCGTCTCGGTCATGATACGATTTACTCAGTGAACTTATTTAGCCTTCAAAATTCAGTTTACGACAAAAAATCTTATTTGATATCGATACCAGGAAACCAAAATTTGACTTACATCCATTCATTTTTCATTCAGTCTACGGTTTGGAAACAACTATTGCTTTTTTGTCTTTCGTGCCAACGTCCAAAGAGTCTGAGCTCCAAGACCATGGATTAGTTTTAAAGCTTTCATTAAAGCCGAGCAACGCTTCTAGTCTTTTATAATCATTTCACTCCGAGCAAGACAAAAATGCTACCGGTGCTTAAAGATCTACAGTGAGAAAATGAAAAAAGGTCCAGGTGATGTCGAACCGAAACAAAAGAGCTCGATGGGAATAAGTAGATAAAAGATGACAAGTGACGTTGCATTTAAAATCTTGGAGATTGTAGCTATCAAGAAGTCAAGCAAATGGTAGAGAATTCCAAAAGTGGAAAGTACTAAAAAAGTAAGTGTTAGAGTAGAAGAGGCGGTTACATTTCACTATTTCGACAGTAAAAATGTGGGACCTGAATTCAAATCTAGTAGTACGAATAAATACCCGGTGCTGGGGTACAAGCGAAAAATCTCATCAGAACAGTTGTTGGGAAAATACTTGTAGAAATAACAAAAAGATGTAACATCAGGTGAGTGGGAAAATGACTGACGGTGGTTTGCGAAATCAGGGTAAATTATTGTCGTGGACCCGATTAAGAGTCCAACAAGAAAATAATAAAACAACAGCCAAAATAGGAAATAAAGAATATATATATATATATATAAACACAGCAAAATACACCCTCAATTGGAGTAGATAGACTGAACTATCGCCCGGTTCACACTCTACCCACATCTATTGAACAAGTGTAGAGGCTCATCTCTTGTTCACTGTTTAGGATGTGTTTTCCGGCTTTCTCTTTTCCCATCTTTTCACTCTTTTCTTTCATTTTTTTCCTCAATTGAAGTAGATAGACTAAACTATCGCCCGGTTCACACTCCACCCACGTCTATTGACCAGGTGTAGCGGCTCATCCCTTGTTCCCTGTTTAGGATGTGGTTTCCGGTTTTTCTCTTTTCCAATCTTTTCACTCTTTTTTTATTTTTTATTTTTTTTTTAATTGGAGTAGTAGACTAAACTATCGCCCGGTTCACACTCCACCCACGTCTATTGAACAAATGAAGAGGCTCATCCCTTGTTCCCTGTTTAGGATGTGGTTTCCGGCTTTCTCTTTTCCCATCTTTTCACTCTTTTCTTTCATTTTTTTTCCTCAATTAGAGTAGATAGATCTATCTATCGCCCGGTTCACACTCCACCCACGTCTCTTGAACAGGTGTAGAGGCTCATCCCTTGTTCCCTGTTTAGGATGTGGTTCCCGGCTTTCTCTTTTCCAATCTTTCCATTCTTACGTAGCCCCCTGCGCTTCAGCGGCATTAACGCCTTGCTTGGGGTGATATGATGAAAAAAAGTACCTGAAACTCAGGTAATAGAACGAATAAATACGGGTTAGGAAATAATACAATAACTAGGACTCACAATGGTCGTACAGTCGCAGTCATGGCTCTCTCTGCCTATCGCTCTCCGCTGATCTGCTTATACTGATCTCCTGTGGATCTCTCAATCTGATCTGTTTTATTCTTGTGAAGGGAAGTATATGTAGTCGTAGGAAGAGTTCACTCCGTTGTAATGGGTGATGCCACCATGACAATTATATTGCAGATCCTTTTTTGGATTTTTGAGAACCTCAAGATAATTACCAAGAGCACCTGATCAAATATAGAAGCAGTATACTATGCAGGAACGAATGGTAAATTTATAAAAGTGCAAGATAGATGCTGACTTGAAAAATTCTTGGCCTGACACAGTGAACCAAATTTACTTGTAGTAGCAAAGGATTCAATGTAGTCGTTCCATTTGACATTGATGAGAGTGAGGCCAAGGAGGCACAGTCAGTTACTTTCATGTCAAACTTCGTCTGGTGGATCCGGGTAACGTACATGTGATCCGGGTAACGTACATGTGATTACAAACTAAGCACGAGAAGACATTAACTAGTTTTGCTGTTTGTTTTAAATGTGTATATATAAATATAGATATATTTTTTATAATCATATCACACCAAGCAAGGCTGACTGACACTGATTTGCAGGGGTTTATATAGGAGGAAAGTTATGAGACAGGGTGACAAGTTATAGGGGGTTTCAGGAAGCGCGCAAGAGAAGGATTAAAATACTGATGAGAGTGGAGTGGACGGAGAAAAGAGCATGGGAGAGAGAGGATGCAGGTTAGTGAGACCGGAGATGATTATTGACTTTACACTTAAATTCTTGGAGATTGTAGCTGTCGGGGAAGCAAGTAAACGGAAGGGAATTCCACAGGCGGGAAGTGCGAGAAAAGAAGCTGTGGGAGTAGAATTTGCGTTTACATTTTATAGGTTTCACAGTAAAGGGGTGGGGCCTAGTTGCTAATCTTGTGGCCCGAGTAAATTTATATATAGGGGCACCAGCGAGTTAAGTTCATCAGAGCAGATTCCGTGAAAGTATTTGTAGAAGAGGCACAGGGAAGCCACATTGCGCAGGTTACAAAGTGACTTTATCTCATACACACACACAGACACAGACACACACACACACACACACACACACACACACACACACACACACACACACACACATATATATGTGTGTGTGTGTGTCTGTGTGTGTGTTAAGTTCATCGGAGCAGATGCCGTGAAAGTATTCGTAGAAGAAGCACAGGGAAGCCACATTGCGCAGGTTACAAAGTGACTGTATCTCACACACACACACACACACACACACACACACACACACACACACACACACACACACACACACATATATATGTGTGTGTGTGTGTAAGTGTGTGTGTTTGTGTGTGTGTCTGTGTATGTGTGTGTGTGTGTGCGCGCTAAATATCGACTAAGATTGAAAAAGCTGATGTTCATGTGTCTCCACCTTTTAACAAAGCTCCTTTTATCACAGTTCAAGTTCTTGACATGAGTTAGTTTTTGTATTAAGCCAGTTGGATTACATGCTTCGCAGTAAAACCTGCATTGGTTTCGTTGCTGTGAATATGTTTGCGCCCGGAACGTATATTCAGGCTCATTTATTTAGAGTTAGTCGCGGATAATAGAAACATTTCTGCCCTGAAAAGTGGAGTCTAGAATTCAATCGGAAGGAACGTTGAGTGCGCAAAAATAGCAGCGCAAAAATTATTCTGCGTAAATTCCATTTAATCTTGGAAAGAAAATACATGTGCCGAGCACATAAATCATCTTTGACATTCAGACAGTTCAGAAATATGTTATTTACTTATCTCTCTCTTTATCTCTCTCTCTCTTTACATGTATATATATATATAAATAAACTTATTTATAAATGGAACTTTGTGTGTGTATGCATATGTGTGTGTGTCCTTTAACTATAGACTCCGAAACGGCTGAACCGATTTTCTTGAAAATTTACACAGTTGTAATATAAGCGTCTGCGAGTGCTCTTAGTTATGATTTGTGTCCCCAATAAATATCGAAAATCGATAATCGAAATATCGGGTTATAGATATATATATATATAGTATATATTTTCTGCAGTAGACTGGTTGCAAGCCAAGGCTATAGAACCCAATTTGTTCTGTTATTTAACCCATAACTGGAAGGAAGAGATGGATTAATATATTTCCCAAGAGTATTTGTGCGAAAGTGAATGCAAGGAATTCAAATGAATTTCGAACTCGGATCGGACTTATACCGACATATACTCACACTTAATTCGTCTGTAGTTTAAATACGCTTGACACGCATTATTTTTGCTTACATATACTTGCATTCATAATAAACGTTTAATGTTGTTATTCCACGCGGCACATACATTTAAACAAACACATTTTTTTCTATATTTAATATTCATCCATTACTTTATTATACGTGACACGTAACTGAACAATGAAATCTTACCTGAATCAACATCGTGCCTCTTGGATTTTTTTAAAAAGATTTTTAAATCATTCGTTATTAAAATATCTCTAAAGAAGCTAGTTAAAGTGAAACCTGTAAAATTAAAGACACAACTTCTTACCTGGTCGTTACTTTTTCCATTCATATACTGCTGAAACCATCGGTATTTACTCCGTAAAGTGTGCTGGATTGCTATATGATGTCAGTTCTTCAATACGGCAGTGAATATGGACAATATCATCGAATATTAGGACAAAACTGGAAGCAGCGGAAATGTGATTCTACAGAAGGATGCTGCGAATATCGTGGACTGAGCATGCAAGCAACGATGAGGTGTTGGAAAGAATGGCAACAAAAAGGAAATTGATACTGAACATCAGGAAGAGACAACTGAAGTTCCTGGGACACGCAATGAGGAAGGAGAGCCTGGAGAACATGATATCGACTAGCCAAATAGAAGGAAAGAGAGATAGAGGAAGGCAACAATAACATATTTGCAGGTGGATGACGGAACAGGGTTGCCATGAGTAACAGGAGCAAACATACTAAGAGCCACAAGGGATAGGGAGACATGGAGAACCATGATCGCCTAAGTCCTGAAGGGAAGGGCACACAGAAGTAGAAGAATATAAACATATTTCAATATCACCACCAGTTATCAATCCCCACCTTTTCATCGTTTGTACTATCCAGGCTCTATTTTAGGACCATGAAGGCCTCATTTACACCTAAACTAACAGCGTAAATGTGGGAATTCTCCATGGTCCATGCTTTTCTGAATTTTACATGTCCCATGTAGAAAACACACTTTTTAGAAATTTACCAAACCCACAATAAACGTTTGCTATATAAATGATATTTTTATTCTTGCTCAGAGCAAATACGAAATCAACAATCTTAAACTTCCATTCGAAAAAAAAACCGTCCTCGACTTCACATATGGGCTTAGCCAAAAATAAAATTAAAAATAAACTCCTGTTCTTAGATGTCCTTTTATGGCCTTGTAATAAGACTTTCATTATTTCTCTAAATAAAAAATCACGTCGTCATTAAAAAGTTCCTCGCGAGAGTTTACGAGAATTCATCCTTTTGAACACTATTCTTCAAAGAACTCCATAACGCCAAATAAACACTCGACAACACTGGATTTCCAAATTGTCTGGTTGACTACATTATTAGACATTTTATTTCAAATCTGAGAAATATAAACAATAAAAACACCGATAAAAATAATAGCATCAATATCTTTTACAAAACCCAAATACATAGTAACTGTAAGAAGGACGAATCTTCACTCCGAAGAATTATTCGAAAATATGCAACCCCCGTCGATGTAAACAAAAAATAAATTAATTAATGGATTAATTATCTATTACACTGAATTTAAAATGGCTAACTTCATCAAAAACAACAATTCACTCTCGGCATGTAAACTTCAACGAATCAGCATTATTTACGAATTCACATGTCCTTTGAAGAACTGCGTACTTGATCCTAATTTCGTAAATAATTATAACGGCCATACCACGACGAAAATGACTCGAAGATTTATGCTAGATCTCTCTAAACGGAGCTCAATTCGATCTCATTTAAACACATATACAAAACCCTATCCAGAACATACTTGTTGAAAACACAAATAACATAGCATAGTCCACAGGAAAAGATAGACTGAAAATAATGGAGGCCTTATTAATAAAAACGAAAAACCCAACACTTAATAATATCAACTACAAGCCTATCTACTCCAATTAAAAAGACAGCAAACATGGGTCGCATTTAGCGAAATGAAATTGAGGTTTACGTTCAAATTTAATCATTTTTCTAGCTAATCCCGCTTTTAAAACACATGGAATTTTTCTTTTTTTCTATTCATACACCTTTTGATAGATGGAATAGTTTGTGAAGAATGTGCAAAAATATCATTGGTTATTACAAAGATTTCTTTACATGTTATATTGGTAATTTTGAACAGAAATATTTATAAGCCTTTAACCCTAGAAGTTATGCTATGATTCTTCATCGCAGGCCAAATTTTAAACAATATAAGGTACGCAGATGATACAGTGCTGATAGCAGCCACGGAAAGAAAACTACAAGACCTCCTACAGAAGTTAGCTGAAGAGAGTGACAAGAAAGGTCTACAAATAAACTGCAAGAAGAGCAAATGCAGAGTTATCAGCAAAAAGGGCAGCCCCAAAAGCCAAATACACGTGAGGGACACTGAAATCAAGCAGATACAAAAATTTAAATACCTGCAAAGTGTTCTAACAGAAGACGGAAAGTGCGACATTGAGATCCAAATTGGCATGGCGAAGGAAGCATTCCAGAAGTCGAGTAAAGTATTAAGAAACAGAACAATTCCGCTAGAAACAAAGAAGTGAGTACTGGATTGCTATGTGATGTCGGTTCTTCAATATGGCAATGAATGCTGGACAATATCATCAAAGATGAAGGAACAACTTGAAGCAACTGAAATGTGGTTCTATAAAAGCATACTGGTTATAAAGTGGGGGACCATTTCCATATTACAATCAATATATAAACTGAACCCTCACTTTGTGTTCACATCAGTTTCTACACATATTCCTGAGATCCAAAAGCACAGAGGACGCATTCCAGGAGCTGAGTAAAGTAGCAAGAAGCAGGACAATATCGCTAGAAACAAGGAAGAGAGTACTGGATTGCTATGTGATGTGGGTTCTTCAATATGGCAGTGAATGTTGGACAATATCTTCGAAGATGAAGAAAAAACTTGAAGCAGCTGAAATGTGGTTCTACAGAAGGGTGTTGGATATAAAGTGGGGGACCAATTCCATATTACAATCAATATATAAACTGAACCCTCACTTTGTGTCCACATCAGTTTCTACACATTTATATTCCTGAGATCCAAAAGCACAGAGGACGCATTCCAGGAGCTGAGTAAAGTAGCAAGAAGCAGGACAATATCGCTAGAAACAAGGAAGAGAGTACTGGATTGCTATGTGATGTCGGTTCTTCAATATGGCAGTGAATATTGGTCAATATCTTTGATGATGAAGGAACAACTTGAAGCATGCTGAAATGTGGTTCTACTGAAGGATGCTGCGGATGTCATTGACGGAGTATGGGAGCAATGACGAGCTTTTGAAAATGATGTAAACGAAAATGAACTTAATACTGGAAGTAGAAAACTGAAGTTCCTGGGGCATGTAATGAGGAAGGAGGGCTTGGAGAACGTGATATAGAGATATATATAGATATAGAGGATATAGATAGAGAGGAAAAAAGACAGGAGAAAGCAGCGGATGACATATTTGAAGGACCTGATCAGGTGGATGACGGAACGAGAAAGCGTCCTAAGAGCCACCAGGGATATGGAGATGTGGAAAGTTATGATCGCCTACGTCCTGAAAGGTCATGGCAAATAAAAGAGAAGATGCTCATCAGTAAAATTATTCTAATTTTAATCGACAGAATGAAGTACTATTAGGCGAAATTAGAACGGCTATTCTTAATCTATGGAGTGTGGCGTTTATGAGCAGCGATTACATCAGCAGGCGACTCTCCGTAACACTAAATTGGATCAGTGTCAGAACCAGACGTTTTCGTCAAATTTAAAATGAGATTAACTCACAGCTTTGGAAGAGTCTCATGCCACGTCAAATTTAAAGATGGGAAAAATAGCTTTCAACTTGCAAGATACAGCCAGTCACAATACTAGGTTTCCTTTGCGAGCATATTCCTGACAAAAATGGAGATAAAGGAATTTTTTTCACCAGATCCACGGAATGCAAACCAACCAGAAAGATTTTTGCTTAAGATTCTTCATTTCAAGACGTTGATCTCTATCTGCATAAGGTACTTCTTCGCATTTACATACGTTTTATCACTGATACTGAATACTTTATCTCATAAAAATAGCATTCTTTAAAACTATATTTTATCATTCCTTTATTTGGCGCTGACGAGTGACAATATCATGACAGTGCTCTCAGAAATCTTCCAAATTGGAATGAATCTGCTCAGTTAAGAGGCAAACTTTCATATATATATATCTTTTCCATTCTTTTTACCCTTACGTAGCCCCCTGCGCATCAGTGGCGTTATCGCCTTGCTTGGGGTGATATGATTAAAAAAAAACAAAACAAAAAAACAATATATTTATATATATATATATATATATATATATATATATATATATACAGTAATGTCCGAAAGTGTTAGGACATGAACTATTTTATCTTTTATGAGGCATATTGACAGAAAATAAACAATTTAATTAAAGTAATTTTATTTGATTTACTCAACAAATGGTTTATCAAGAAAAACATACTTGTTACAAAATAAATTATTTTTTAGTATAACAGCCTTTTGTTTTGAAGTAATAAAATAATTTCGACAATTTACCAATCGCATCTAATATATATATATATATATATATATATATATATATATATATATATATATATATATACAATAGTGTGCAGTTTTAAGACAAGAACTATTTTATCTTTTATGAGAAATATTGACATTAAATAAACAATTTAATTAAAGTAATTTTATTTGATTTACTCAACAAATGTTTTACCAAGAAAAAATACTTGTTACAAAAGTGTGTCTTGCAAAGTAACATTAGATTAATCAATTGGAGAGGGGGGAATAAGAAAAAAGTCAGTCATATCCAAGGATAAAAGAATAATGAGTAGTTTCAAAATAACTTGTTTAATAGAAAATAGGAAAATTTAAATATAACTTCTTTTTAATACATTTCTTTTACTCCTAGTTTTAAATAATCAATATTTATTAGCAATTTACTAGGCTTTTCATCCTGTAATTGAATTCCAGTGTGGTTTTTAGGAAAATCACCCCTGTCGTAATACTTTTGCACACTACCGGTAGTGTGCAAAAGTGTTAGGACAGGGGTGATTTTAAACTTTATTTTGATGCCTCATAAAAGATAAAATAGTTCTTGTCCTAACAATTTTGCACAGTAGTGTATATATATATATATATATATATATATTATGGCTGCTAATAATTTTACTTGAAAAATCAAACATGATATTAAAATATCTATGCATAACATATAGTTACGTTAGAAACTGACAATGAACAGCTGAGCAATGACAATAGATAATTAACAGTTGACAAGTAACATTTGGCTATTTTCGACGTGGGTGGTATGAATGTATAAAGTAAATCCAATATCAAACAATGATCATTCGGCGGCCTCAAAAACGGTAACTGATATAAGGATCTTGAATAATTTTTCTATGATTTTTCACGAAAATAATTTATTTACAACGATTAATAAGAAACATATCACTGAAAGTATTGTCCATCTCTAGCCACTGGCTTTTCCATCTTTTTAGCAGCATTTGAATTCCACGTCGGAAGAATGACACGTCTTTTGAGGCTAACCATGAGTTGACACAATTTTTGGCACCCTCATAAGAATGAATGTCCTGCACAGCCAGACCGTGTACCCTCGATAGCAACAAGTGATAATTAGACCAAGCAATGTCTGGTGAATAAAGCGGGTGGGATAGGTCTTACAATTTAAGTGATTTAATGTAGGTTTTTACCAGTTTCGCAACTTGTGGCTTCCCTTTGTCTTTTCTACAGGTACTTTCATGGCTGCTGCTCCGATGAACTTAGCTCACTAGTGCCCCCTATATATGAATTTCCTCGAGCCACAAGATTAGCAACTAGGTCCCACCGATTTACTGCGAAGCCAATAAAATATAAACACAAATTCTACTCTAACAGTTTCTTTTCTCGCACTTCCCGCCTGTGAATTTCCTTTCCATTTTCTTTCTTCCCTGACAGCTACAATCTCCAAGAAATTAAATGTAAAGTCAATAGTTATCTCCTATCTTATTAAACTGCATCCTCTCTCTCAGTTTCCTTTCTCCGTCCACTCCACACTCATCAGTATTCTCATCCTTCTCTTACCTACTTCCTGACACGCCCTATAACCTGTCACTCTTTCTCATAACTTTCCGCTTATGTAAACACATGCACCACAGTGGCAGTAAAATGCCATGCTTGGGGTGATATGATTATAAGAATAAAAAAATATTCTATATTATTATAATGTGGATATAAAATGGGGGATCAATTCTACATTACGATCAATATATAAACTGATCCCTCGTTTATGGCCACGGTCATTCTTCTCTTACCAACTCTTGACAGTCCCTATAACTTGTAACTCTTTGTCATAACTTTCCGCCTATGTAAACCCCTACACCACAGTTGCAGTAAAATGCCTTGCTTGAGGGGATATGATTATAAAAATAAATGTGGCTTGGCGTAATCATATTGTAAAATCCCTTTGTCGTGTCTTTGCTCTTGTAGCAGCCGTTTTTCCTTGAATGCTCAGCTCAAACGCATCAGTTGCAATTGATAGCGATCTCCCGTAATGGTTTCGTTTTCTTTGAGCAATATTATAATGAACTACACCGAGCTGATCTTACTAGATGCAGAGTAGTAACTTCGAACCGTGGATATTTGGCTTTGGCGCCGCTGTTGATACAGGGCCGGGCTTAACTCATTATCTTCTGTGCTTAATGATTACGTATAGCGTCTATTTTTCGTCACCGGCCAAGATCAGTTAGTTAAGTGCCATCGTGATACATGCATGGGTGATCATGTCTCGAAAGAAACATGACTGACTGGGCAGAAGATTATGTCACAGTAGGTTGCCATTGTTTTCTGCGGTAGACTGGTTACCAGCCAAGGCTATAGAACCCAATCTGTCCTGTTATTTGACTAGAGGGGGAACAGATGTATTACATTAGTAATTAGTAATTAGTGGGGGATCAGTTTATTACTTCATAACAATATAAACCTGAAACACCCCTTTACGCCCAGAAGAAGCCTTAATCATGTTTTCAACTATTATATTCAGCCAGTCAGTTAAGTGCCATACGTGATACACACTTTGGGTGATCACGTCTCAAAACAGACACGACTGACTAGGCAGAAAATTATTCGGCAGTAGGTTGCCATTGCTTTCTGCGGTAGACTGATTGCCAGCCAAGGCTATAGAACCCAATATGTCCTATTATTTAACCCAATATTGAAGAGAAGAGACGGATTAATACCTTTCCCAAGGGCATTTGTACGTAAGGGAATGCGAGGAATTCAACTGGAATTCGAACTCGGCTCCCCGTTCCCTGAACCACAACGCACATCCCGGTCAAGATCTGATGCGCAAAAACTTTCTTTTTCTGCCCTAAAAGGAGCTTTTCAAACGTGACAAGACGCCGGTCGACGTCTCTCGCCTTCGACTATCCCGGCGCCCAATTTCAATGCTTTTGAAGCATTATTAATGTTTTGAAACGTTTCAAACTGTTGTGTGATGAAATCCTATGATTCTGCCAATTCAGTTTGTGTCTAACATGAGTCTTCATGAAGTAATGCCTCCAATTCTTCATCGCCTAAATTTTTCGGTGCTCTAGGGGCGTTCTTTATCTTGAACATTAAATCATTATTTTCGAAACGTCTAAACAAATCTCTGTATGTTGTTTCCGGAAATAAGTTATTTTGATCCAAAGGGTTACTGAGTTTTAGACATTGAAATAAAAATACTATTTAGGAGAAAGGAAAGAAGAAGAAGAATTAAAAAGACAGAAAATAACGATTAGCTCTCCATTAATTAGGACATCCAAGATTCAATCCATATTCTTGTACAGTTTTTTTTCTCATCAACAGTGTTTTTTGTTTTTGTTTTGTTGTATTACCTAATATTCCATCACATAATAACTTCTTTGTTCAATGATTAAAAAATATATTTTTATTTGAAAGATGATTGATATATGTATTTTACAAAAAATGTTTTTCTAAATATTAACATACAAAAAATATGTTTTTTATATTTTAATTAATTGAAGTCTTCTCCCACCAACTATGGCTTAGATACCATTTCAGACTAAGTTTTTTTTTCTCAAACTTATCTGGAAACCACTCTTATAAAAACAAGTATGAATTAAAAACAAAAATATTGTGGTTTGCCACACCATCCCATAAATAACCTACTTACTCTGAAAACCGTTGAAGCATAAGCTTGCTATAAAGCTAGATTTGCTTCTAGAAATCAATTTTAAGATTTCTTAGTTTTTCACAATAAAATTTAGGAATATAAAGTAAAATGAACGTATACAATTTTAAATTATTTATGAAGATATTTATCTCGTAAGAAATGATTAAAAATCAAACTGCAGTCAATTTTTGTGTAAAAGTGGTTACGTCTGTTTTCTTTCAAGAACGAAAAAAAAAAGGAACAAGCTTATTCTGGTATTTGATTCGTTTCCTTTTTAGGTGTGGATTGGATATTTCGTCGTGCGAAAATAAAATTTTGTTTTGTTTTATTTTATACTCACTTGGAATTAGTTTTCCTTTTTTGTGCTATGATTAAAAATGATTCCTATTTGAAAGAGAATGGATACAGGTATTTTGTAAATAATTTTCCTTGTTTTTAGCGGAGAAGAGTATAGATTAAAATATTATATACGTATATATAGTCATCCGCAGACAGATCTGTTTCGCTGTATCACAGCTCATCAGTACGGTTAGACTCCGATTGCTTTTAACCCAGGATTAAAACCCGACCAAATTGGTGTCAGTCGGCGATTCTACCTCTGTGCTATGGGCGCTCGATAGAAGAAGGTAGACTTTTTATCGCGGATATTATCATTATACACGCTCAATAGCCATAGTGCTCTAATTCATTATATTGATTGATTGATTGATTAATACTTAGTTTTTGGTCATAATAGGGTTAGACCAGTACACATTTGTATTAAAAACTGTTCAATACAATTATATTGTAGAACTTTTGAATATTTTCCATTTTTAAACGAGTTATTTCGCTATCCAGGTTTCTACCATGAGTGGTGTCTTCAGGCGATTTTAAATAACTGATTTTACCGTTTACCGTTTTCTTTTTAAGAACACTCTTGTAACGGCGTTTTATTTGAACGTTCACGTGGCAGGGAATTTATGAAAAGTGCAATGTTTAACATGTTTAAACATTAAAACAGATTATGACTTTTTCATCCATGGTTGTATGAACCTAACAGGTATTTGTTAGTGTGGATGCATTTAGTCATAATTTCTGTTCTTTCATTTAACAGTTCGTCTTTATTTGGGAATATCATAATTTCTAATTTTTCTTCTTGGCACAGTTATATTTGTCCACCATTGTAAGGCTTGGCTGTTTTTACAATGCTCCACGTTATGCCTGGGGCTTTTCCATATATATATATATATATATATATATATAGTGAGTGTGTGTGTCTACGGCTATATCGTGTTGAATACACCGGTTTTCGTCCGATCACCGAAGTTAAGCAACCTCTCAAAGTTTGTTTTTTTCAATCTGCAAAAAAAAAAAGCAGATCCCTTTGATGGGTGACCATTTGGGGATACAAGGTGTTGTAAACGTAAGGACCAAGAATGGTCCACAGGTCCTTCAGATTTGGAGGTTCAGCGCAGGGCTAACAACCCTGACCCATAAAAAAAAAACAGTATGTTACGGAAACAGTAACACAATGTTGCTGACCTACACACCATTAGGTGTAACGGGTGAGATGATGATATATAGTGTGTGTTAGTATATTATATATGTTATGTATATATACGATGGACATTCAATAAATGAGGTGAATTTTTAGGTATAAAGACTTCTAATACAGACAGAAGCTTAATTTTGTTTTAATTTTTTTTCCTTTACGTCTTTTTCAAAGGGATTTAATTTGAAAAAAAAAAAAAAAAGAAAGAAGCTTGCTCCAGGATTTAGCAGAGGTCAGATATCAAGATTTTGGTTGCTGAAGTGTTCAAACCAGTTGAAATTTATAGGAGAATGTCAACTGTGTATGGTGCCACATGCTTCAGGCAAAATAATGGCTACAAATGGGCTAAATCTTTTAAAAAAGTTTGAACGTGACGATGAAGTCTAAAAAGTGTTGTGAGTGATTGGCTGAGACATCGGCCCAAAGATGTTTACGCTGAGGAAATACGGAGCTTGTGCACAGGTGAGGAAAGTGTGTGACACTGCTGGTAGACTATGTTGAAAAAATAGGTATGGATCTATCTGTATAAGAAGTTCTTATACCAAAAAATTCACCTTATTTATTGAAAGACCGTCGTATATATGTATACAATACATATAAATTATCACAGACATATATATATATATATATATATATATATATATATATATATATATATAAGTATACCATATAGCTTTCCCTGACGATCCGTTCAGGTGAAACCTTGGTAGATCTGTCTGGCTTACTAGGTATACTTTACTTATTTCGCTCTACTTAAGTATTGAGCACTTTTTGTTAGTTGATAACTCGTATCGGGGATTTTTTTTTTGGGCTACGTGCTGACTCGGTCCGAACTCTTTTGACTGATGTTCATGTACTTAGCTCTTTCTTTTTGAAAACCATTTTTCCCTTCTTCGTAGATCCGTGGAAAGTTTTCCAACACAAGTATAGTTATTATCTCTTATATATATATATATATATATATATATATATATATATATATATATTCATCCGCAGACAGATCTGTTTCGCTGTATCACAGCTCATCAGTACGGTTAGACTCCGATTGCTTTTAACCCAGGATTGAAACCCGACCGAATTGGCGTCAGTCGGCGATTCTACCTCGGGTCTATGGGCGTTCGGAAGAAGAAGGCAGACTTTTTAGCGTGTATATTGTCATTATACCCGCTCAGTAGACAGAGTGCTCTAATCCATTACTGAATGAGCGATGCGTACATGCCAGAGTAGCTACTATTTTTCAAAGTCTACCATTCCTCCAGAGTGCTCAATCAGTGTGAGAGCGTAAATATATATATATATATATATATATATATATATATATATATATAGAATAAAATAAGGAATAGACAGATTTTGCTCTATCTTGAATTTGAATAAATATTCCATATGCATATAAACATAAGAAAAAAAGATTTTCTATTTCTTTGGCAACACATCTTTCTTTTTCTTTGTTAATTTTCTATTTGTACATGTACTAGAAAAATGTACAGGTGATAGAAATTTAGCGCAAAATATTTTCATTTGACTCTTGTTAACAATATCATTATTTCAATGCATCAGAATAAAACTCGTATTGGGCAACAATACTGTAAAAAATATATATATATATATTGAATACGAATTTGTCATAGGATGTAGAAATTATGAAAGAGTCAAATCTATTTATATGCTTTCCATTAATTTATGAACGAAAAAGTCAAAGTGGATTCTGAACACATAAATAATTCATACTTTTCGAAAGCATATACACTTGAAGAAAATGAACAAACGGAATGAGATAATTAACCTAAGTTTGAATATTTGTTTCTTTATTTATGTATTTAAGTTATAAAAACAAATACTATTCCCAGGGAAAGTAAGATGATTTAATTCAGTCAGTAAAGTGCCATACGTGATACACGCTTGGGCGATCATGTCTCGAAAGTGACATCACTGACTGGGCAGAAGATTATCACCCAGTAGGTTGCCATTACTTTCTTCGATAGACTGGTTGCCAACCAAGGCTATAGAACCCAACCCGTCCTGTTATTTGACTCATTGCTAAAGGCGGGAAGATATGTATTATATTATTAAGTAGTAATTTGTGGGGGATCAGTTTATTACTTCATAACAATATAAAACTGATTCCCCACTTTATGGCCAGTAGAAGTTTTAATTATGTTTCTATTATATTCAGTCAGTCAGTTAAGTACCATACGTGATACACGCTTGGGCGATCATGTCTCGAAAGTGACATCACTGACTGGGCAGAAGATTATCACCCAGTAGGTTACCATTACTTTCTTCGATAGACTGGTTGCCAACCAAGGCTATAGAACCCAACCCGTCCTGTTATTTGACTCATTGCTAAAGGCGGGAAGAGATGTATTATATTATTAAGTAGTAATTTGTGGGGGATCAGTTTATTACTTCATAACAATATAAAACTAATTCCCCACTTTATGGCCAGTAGAAGTTTTAATTATGTTTCTATTATATTCAGTCAGTCAGTTAAGTACCATACGTGATACACGCTTGGGCGATCATGTCTCGAAAGTGACATGACTGACTGGGCACAAGATTACCCACAGTAGGTTGCCATTGCTTTCTGCGGTAGACTGGTTGCCGACCAAGACTATAGAACCCAATCTGTCTTATTATTTAACTCATAACTGGAAGGAATAGACGGATTAATACTTTTCCCAAGGCTGGAATTCGAACTCGGCTCCCCGATTTCTCGTTCCGTGCTGATATCCAATGCACCACAATGCACATATTTTTTCTTACATTCAATGTTACATTTATTAATTTTTATAATACATTCCTTCTTAAACGATTGATATAATTACTCGTTTAAGCAAGGTCTTCAAATATCTTAATGAAGCAATGTCAGTCAGTTAAGTACCATACACGCTTAAGTAATATACGCTTGGGCGATCATGTCTCGAAAAAGACATGACTGACTGTGCAGAAGTTTGTCCCGCAATAGGTTGCCATTACTTTATGCGGTAGATTTGGTTGTCAGCCAAAGATACAGAATACAATCTGTCCAATTATTTGACCCATAGCTAGAGGGAGAAGAGATAGATTATATTATTAAGTAGTCATTAGGGGGATTAGTTTATTACTTCATAACAATATAAAACTGATCCTCCACTTTATGCCCAGTAGAAATCTTAATCATGTTTTCAACTATTATATTCAGTCAGTCAGTTAAGTGTCATATGTGATACATGCTTTGGGCGATCATGTCTCGAAAGATACATGACTGACTGGGCAGACTATTATCCCGCAGTAGGTTGACATTACATTTTGAGGTAGACTGGTTGCAAGCCAAGGCTACAGAACTCAATCTGTTCTGTTATTTAACTCATAGCTGGAAGGAAGAGACGGATTAATACCTTTCTCCAGGGTATTTGCGCGTAATTGAATGCAAGGAATTCAACTGGAATTCGAACGCGACTCCCAGATTTGTCGTTCCGTGACGAGATCCAGTGAAGCAATGTACTTTACTTAAAAATGAAAAATAGTACTTTTTTAAAGTCCTCTAGAACGGTTAAATTGTGCTATATTCCACAAAGTAGAACACATTCGATATCTAGTCGAGAATATATCGTTAATAAAATTTCTCTATTGCATAGGCCGATAGGCCTAATACAAACAATTTAAAATAAAAATTAAAATAGCGAGTCATTTTCAAATTTGAATAGCCCCTATAAAAACGTTTGAAGGAACAGAAAGTTTGAATTATTTCCTTTTTTCGTCTAATGTTATCACAGATTATCTCGAAAGCGGTGCAAAATATTTTAGTTTAAGGATAACTAATTCATTCACAACTTTAGTAGAAAGTGTGTTGAAGGGTAAGATTATGAATTTGTGCTATTTTTATAATTGCTTTCTCTTTTTGGCATTGTGGGTTTTGTAAACACGTCGTTTAGCATTGATGTGGGCAGTGAACACCAATTGAAATGCAAATATTTATCTATCAATTGTTTCTTCTTCTTCTTCTTCTTCTTCTCCTTCTTCTTCTTCTTCAATATGCCTTATCCTTTCAGAACGTAGGCGATCATGGCCTTCTACGTTTTCCTATTGCTCGCGGCTCTTAGCACGCCTTCTCCTGTTCCACCATGCGACCTCCGTTCTGCCATCAACCCGCTCAGGCCAGTCAATTAGGTTACACGCTGTTTCCCACTGTCTCTTCTTCCCTCTATATGGCCTGTTAGTATCCGATTCTTTAAGCCCTTCTTCCTCGTTACATGTCCCAGGAACTTCAGCTGTCTCTTCCTGATGCCCAGTATTAATTTCCATACAAAATAGACGGCTTATTTTCTTTTGAGCTCTTTCATAACAACATTCTGTCTTGTTAAGTTGGCTGGTTAATGTCATTAGTGATATACTAAATATTATGTGAGACAAAGAATTAGCTTGAAATATTCATCTGTTAATGTTTATTCCCACAGACTTTTAGATTACAATTATATGAATGAGGTAAAGTGTTGTTTTCCATATCGACATGTATTGTTTGATGAAATTGATGACAACGAGTGATACCTTACGACTTTAAGATCCAGGAATGTGGTACACTATCGAATGCCTTACGATTATCTATCCAGGCAGTAATAAGAATTTCTTTGCATTGAAACAGTTTTTAATGATTATCTTATTAATAAGTAATTCGTCTTTACATTTATAAAATTTATTATTTTATATAGTTTTTAAAATCTAGAATTGAACTGTTCTATAGTATCCCGAAGTTAAGCAACCTGCCTAACGTTGCTTGTGAATACCAGGTGCTGTAAACTTGGATATTCGATTGGTGTAAAGAATAATGGCTAATTGGGAAGGAGATTTTCAATTCTCGTTTAGAGCCTTATGTTCATTTAATGGCAAATACCCTTTGCAAGGTTATGAATCCATCTAATCTCTCCCTAACTATGGGTTGATTAGTATGACTTTTATCAATAGACCATTATTATCACTAAACAAATTTCTTATATACAAAAAACATTTTCTGCCATTAAATAGCTTTGAAAAGGCTAATAACCCATAAAAAAACGATTCAATCAATGAAGCATTCAGAGTCTAAGAGTAAATTATGGATTTTTTTAGGATGTTATTTTATTTCATTTCGAAGAAACTGTTTATAATTATTTCTTCTAATGAAAAACCTGTTAAATTAAATCATACTCTTTTTTTTGTTTGTTTAGCGGTATTTCGACACCATATGGCTCATTTAAAACAGAAATTTAATTTTGTGGGAAACATCAGTAATTTCTTTTACAAAAATATATTTCAAGTAATTGTTTTCTGAATTTTCTTTCATCGGATGCCACAATTTAAGCAACCTAAGGTACGCAGATGATACAATACTGATAGCAGGCACAGAACGGAAACTACAAGATCTCATACAGAAGGTAGCTGAAGAGAGTAACAAGAAAGGACTACAAATCAACTGCAAGAAAACTGAATGCATGGTCATCAAGAAAAAGGGCAGCCCAATATGCCAAATACAGGTCAGGGATACCAGAATCAAGCAGTTACAAAAATTTAAATACCTGAGAAATGTTATAACAAAAGACAGAAAGTGCGACACAGAGATCCGAAGGCAAATTGGCATGGCGAAAGAAGCATTCTAGAAGTTGAGTAATGTATTAAGAAACAGGACAATTTTGCTAGAATCAAAGAAAGGAGTACTGAATTGCTAGGTGATGTCAGTTCTTCAATATGGCAGTGAATGCTGGACAATAACATCAAATATGAAGAAAAAACTTGAAGCAACTGAAATATGGTTCTAGAGAAAGATGCTGCGAATATCATTGATCGAGTATGTGAGCAATGCTGAGGTCTTAGAAATGATGGAAACAAACAAGACAATTAATACTGAGCATCAGGAAGAGATAGCTCAAGTTTCTGGGACATGCAATGAGGAAGGAGTGCTTGGAGAATCTGATACTAACTGGCCAGATAGAAGGAAAAAGAGACAGGGGAAAGCAACGGATAACATATTTGAAGGACCTGAACAGGTGGATGACGGAACGAGGATTCCATGGTGTAACAGGAGAAGGCGTGCTAAGAGCCACCAGGGATAGGGAAACGTGGAGAGCCATGATCGCCTACGCCATGAAGGAACATGGCACATAGAAGAAGAAGAATGTATTTCTAGTAATATTTTTCTGAATGTAATATGTTGCTGGTAATTTTATTTTTTTAAATTTTAACAAAAAATGTTTTACTGGTATTTTTGTATAAATATGAAAATATATTGCTTGTACTTTTACTATAAATATTCTTGTTAATCACTTCGCCAGAGTTGCGTCTCTAACAGGCGTTACAATCCCGGTCCAGACGGAACCTAGGAACAGCAATAATAAAGATGTGGTTCATTGCTTATCAAAATCTCCTGATCGAAATCTCTGCTGGCGGATCTTGTATCTTGTCATGCCCAGGACGGATTATTATTATTATTATGTCATTTTTCATCGTATTTCGATTTCTGCTTTGGTCTCACTACCAACCAAGTCTGCGGGAGACCTAAGGCAGGTAGTGGCGTGTTGTTATGGCTCCATTTTATGTCCCACTATCTTCCCTATCATCTCCAGCATTACATAGATAAAGTTTTCCTTAGTGTGTGGGCTGTACTTAATAAGACAATTTTTTGTATATCTCTTAAGCTGGGGTTTCCAGGGATTCTTTCAATGTGTTGTTTTGTTCCATTTTTTATCATTCCAAGTGCACCTACTATCACTGGCACAACTCTTGTTTTCAATTTCCACATTTTTCCTATTTCAATTTCCAGGTCTTTATATTTTGACAGTTTTTCAAATTCCTTGATTGCTATGTTACAATCCGCTGGACAAGCCATATCAATTAATAGACAAGTTTTCTCCTTCTGGTTTTTAACAATAATGTCTGGCCTGTTTGCTTCAATTTTTCTGTCTGTGTAGATGGTGTAATCCCATAGAATGGTTACATCTTCTATTTCTGTAACCGGTGCTGGGTGATGTTCATACCAGTGTTTGCCTACAGCTTTTCCATAATGTTTGCATATTGCCCAATGTAAATATTGCCCAACTCTATCGTGGCGATTTTTATATTCATTTGGGGCAAGCACAGAACAGCCTGAGATTAGGTGGTCTATTGTTTCTTGGTGTTTATCACAAAATCTGCATTTTGGATCCATATTATTATGCATAATATTTGCCTGAAAGTTTCTCGTGAAAAGACTTTGGTCTTGTGCTGCAAGAATAAAGCCTTCAGTTTCGGACTTTAATCCAGATGCACGTAACCATCGATGAGTATTAACTTTGTCAACATTGGATTTATTGGCACGTACTGGATATTGGCCATGCAGAGGTTTGTCTTGCCAGCGCTGTTTCATCTGTTCAAGAGCTTTATCTTTGGCTTTCATTTTCATATTCTTTGCCGCAATAGTCGGCTCTTGGCTTCCGTTCTGCTTTTCTACAGAATCTACTAACTGTAAATCTTGTTTGAATTTACTGCCTTCTTTTATTATTATTATTATTATTATTATTATAATAACCGTTTCAGGAAGTACTGTCACTGATGTGAAGGGGATTACATAAGAAGAGAGCGAAGAGAAAGTAAAACAGGTTAAAGCGGGTGTCATAGAATGGGTAAGGGAAGGATTGGTGTGAAGAGAGTAGACCGAGGAAGGGAAAAGAACAAGATACAAGGATATCGGGAAAAGGGTAGGGGTTGAGAAGATAAAAGATAGCAATTTACACTGCTTCTAAACTGTTGAGCCTTGTAGCTATCAGGGAAGCAAGAAGTGAGTTCCACAGGCAGAAAATACGATAAAAGAAGCTGGTAGAATCGTAGTTGCTGCTATATTTGGTTGTTTTCACTGTAAAAGGTGGGAGCAAGTTGCATGGTGTAGTAGTTCGAGTAAATTTGTGCAGAGGGGGCACCAAGAAGCTAAGCCGTGAAAATATTTGTAGATAAAGGAAGATAAGCCTGAAAGTATTTGTAGATAGAGGGAAGCCATATTTCGTCGGTGAGAAAGTGAAGGGATTGAAACTGCCAGGGCTGGGTCGATCACATTGCAGATTCTTCTCTGGATATTGTCGAGGACCCCAAGAAAAAAGCAGCTGTGACAGCAGTATTCAATGCATGGGCGGATGGTAGATTTGTATATGTACAAGATGGATTCGGACATTGTATTAATTTTGTAAAATTATGCATTAATTTTATTGTAACAATTTGTGTACTTGACATTTATTGCGGATTTTTAGAATATGTTTTTTCTTCAAATCATAAGTCCTCTGAGTAAATGGTATCATGGCTGAGACTAAGAACTACAATTATATCTACTTAGAGCCAAACCCGAAGCAAAAACTAAAATAAAAGGGCTGAAAAAATAGACATACAGGCAGATAAACAGACACACACACAAACATTTTGCCTTATATATAATAATCGATTTTCTGCACTATTGTAAGAACTGCAACCTTGAAACCTCTGAATATCGTTTCGTATGTCTTTAGCGTAACAAATTTGATTAAAATCGGACCACTCCTTCTATAACCCGATTTTTTCGATTAGCGGTTTTCGATATTTATCGGGGGTACCTCGACACAAAACCCAGCTAAGAACACTCGCAGATGCTTATAGTACAACTGTATAAATTTTCAATAAAATCGGTTCAGCCGTTTCGGAGTCTATAGGTAACGGACACACACACAGACACACACAAATACGCACACAGAGACAATGTTCCATTTATAAATAAGTTTAGATTTACGGCGTTTGGGCCGTTGTACGCTCCGAACTTCTTCAGGATATGTCTGTATTTTTGAGGTGAGCTATTGTAACTATTCGTTTTTTTTTACTGTTGCCCTCCCTTTTATTGTTATATTCACGTTTTGACAGTTGTATTTCCTGGAGCCGTCTCAGAAGTATATTCAAACCTGAAACGACATCACAAAATACTCCAACAAGTTCCCAATCCCATTTCTCGACCGGTTCTAGCTCGATCACCGAAGTTAAGCAACGTTCAGCCTGGTCAGTACTTAGATGGGTGACCGCTTGGGAATACCAGGTGCTGTAAGCGTTTAGTGACGGATGTGCGTTGTGGTGCAGTGGATATCGACTTGGAAAGAGAAATCGGTGAGCCGAGTTCGAATTCCAGTTGAATACTCTGCATTCACTTAAGCATTGGTACTCTTAGGAAAGGTATTAATCCGTCTCTTCCCTCCAGTTATGGGTTAAATAACATTGTAGGACCCTGCCCTTAAAAAACAAATCCCAATGAATCTTGATACTCGAAAAGAAAAATGTATTACTAGACACAAAACTTATACAAAAACAACAACAAATTGTTGAAAGAGAAAGGTATTACCAGCAATGTATAAATAAAATTTAGTTGGCAATAAATGACCCGCCGAAGTTGATATGCCTTAAAAAAGACCAACCAACCATTTCTCGAAACACATTTCTAATTTGTAACCTTTCTTTCCAGCAAATGTCATATTATAAAATACCACCCCTAATCAGGAACATATTTATACCAACTGAAAATAGTTTGCAAGTATTATTTCACAACAGAACATTAGCATATAACGTTTTCCTTTGCTTAATTGT
Source organism: Ascarosepion bandense (assembly GCA_037127315.1). Taxonomy (NCBI): domain Eukaryota; kingdom Metazoa; phylum Mollusca; class Cephalopoda; order Sepiida; family Sepiidae; genus Ascarosepion; species Ascarosepion bandense. The sequence goes on along the minus strand of JBBBDQ010001862.1, from coordinate 1,002,992 downwards.
AAGAAAGAAAGAAAGAAAGGAAGGAAAGAAAGAAATAAAGAAAGAAAGAAAGAAAGAAGGATTATTTTCTTGCGTAAATAAGGGGAGGGTAATGAAAACATATAACTAATTGATTATTTTATCAGGCGATTGACAGTGTCTGTTGAAGAAAAGTCGGGTAATGAATAAGGCACTAACTGGTGCGTTAACGAATGAGAAAAAACATGAAAATAATTTTTATTTATTTATTTATTTATTTTGCCCTGAGCTGTAATTGAAGTTGTAACGAAAGAACATCATTGTTTAAGTGTTTCACAAATTAACATTTTCTAATGGATTGTAATCAACACCAGAAGCAGATAATAATAATAATAATAATAATAATAATAATAATAATAATAATACTGCAACATCTTCTACTACAGCAAAATTCTACTACTACTACTACTAATAATAATAATAATAATACTGCAACATCTTCTATTACTCCAAATTCTACTACTACTACTAATAATAATAATAATAATACTGCAACATCTTCTACTACTGATAAATTCTACTACTACTACTACTACTAATAATAATAATAATAATACTGCAACATTTTCTACTACTGCTAATTCTACTACTACTACTACTAATAATAATAATAATAATACTGCAACATCTTCTACTACTGATAAATTCTACTACTACTACTACTACTAATAATAATAATAATAATACTGCAACATTTTCTACTACTGCTAAATCTACTACTACTACTACTACTACTACTACTACTAATAATAATAATAATAATTATTATTATTATTATTGTTACTAAAGACCTGGAAATTGAAAGAGAAACACTATTGAAAATGAAAACAAAATCAGTATCAATGATAGTAGGTGCACTTAGAATGATAAAAAAGGAACAAAAAACGCATTGAATGAATCCCTAGAAATCCCAGCTTAAAACATACAAAAAGAAATGTCATGATAATTACAGAAATTATACACGGATAAGAACTTTTCTCGTATAACGCTAGTGATGCCATGGGAGATGAAATGTATTCAAACTATCAAATTATAAAGACATGGAAAATGAAATAGAAAAAATGTAAAAATTGAAAACATGATCAATACCAGTAATAGGAGGTGCGCTTGGAATTATAAAAAAAGGAACAAAACAACACATTAAAAGAATTCCTGAAAATTCTAGTTTAAGACATATACAAAATTTTACAGCTCACACACTAAGGAGAACTTTGTTTATGTCACGCTACTGATCATGTCACGCTACTGATCAGTAGTGTGACATAAACAAAGTGCTCCTTAGTGTGTGAGCTGTAAAATTTTGTATATGTCTTAAACTGGAAATATAGAAAACAAATGAAATGTAAACAAAGCAACACACCACTACCTTTGGATACGTGTAAAATGTTTATCAAGCGAGGAAACGATACGACAAATGTTCAATGATGTTTTTGTCCAAGTTATGTAGAAAAACTGTATCCGGCAGCAACGACTCTGATCGAATGATTTGAGGAGCACGGAACTACTTATTAATACCTGTTGTGCCCAGGTCTACCTTGGCCTGGGGTCGTTGCACCAGTTAGGCTCCCAGCCATCAGTAAGTATTTAGCCTCCAAACTTGGTTTAAAACACTATGAATGTATGAAAATAGATTTTATAGTAAAAATCCAAGCAATATAGTTTTGAAGGAAAAATAATATATATATATATATATATATATATATATATATATATATATATATAGTGTGTGTGTGTGTCGGGGCAGCAAATAATTTTCTAAACATATACTGTTAAATCTGAATACATGGTTCTGTTGTCATTTTGCGCTATCACGCGGTATGATGTCACAGAACCGCATTGCAAATTTGCGAACTGCGTTTGTTATTTTTGGTAATTATTGCCGTTGCTTAGCGGAGTTTTATGTCAATACTAAATAAAATCGTCGGTGAAGGTGGATGTTATTGTATTACCGTCGTAATAACCTCTCTGAAGATGGCTCATGTGAGCCGAAAGCTTAGAACTAAATTAATAAAAAATTATCCAAATGTTGGAGAATTTTTGTCTTTATTTTCATCTGAAATTAAAGCCAAAATACGATGTTTAGAACGGCTCATGATTAAACATAATAGACATTCATTGTCTCTTATATTTAACAGTATATGTTTAGAAAATTATTTGCTGCCTCGATACACTATATATATATATATATATATATATATATATACCTTCTAAAGAAGATTTTGTCGATCGACAGATGTACTGCTGGTATATATATATATACAAGCAATCTGACTCGCGACAAAATCTTCTTTACAAAAATATGTCAATAAAAGCTGATGTACAAACTTATTTCTTACAAAAAATATAAGTTCTATTCATGCGAATTTATAGGAAAAAATTTTGTCGCCATTCAGGTTGATATGCCGTAAAACAAAACATTCAATGGTGTCTTTATAAGAAAAATGGTTTTGGCTTGATAGAGAAGTTAAGCTACCACAAACTTTTAGTGGGATTTTTAATTTGTTTTTCAATCAATTTACTCCAATCGATGATAGAACTAAAACTCAATGGTGACTGGAGTGAAAAAGAATAAAATGATTTTATAAGAAACCGTACACTGGTAACGTTGGATGTGAGTTGTGGTACAGTGAATATCGACTCGGAACGACAAATCAGGGTACCGAGTTCGAATTCAAGTTGAATTCCTTGCAATCACTTACGCACAAATACCCTTAGGAAAGGTATTAATCCGTCTCTTACCTCCAGTTATGAATTAAATAATGGGACAGATGGGATTCTATAGCCTTGGCTGGTAACCAGTCTACCGCAAAAAAGCAATGGCAACTTACTGCCGGATAATCTTTTGCCCAGTCAATCATGTCTCTTTCGAAGCATGATTGCGCCAAGAGTTTATCACGTATGGCACTTAACTGACTGACTGAATATAATAGTTGGAATCATGATAAATGCTTCTACTGGTCATAAAATGGGGGATCAGTTTTATATTGTTATGAACTAAGAAACTGATCCCCCACTAATTACTACTTAATAATTTAATACTTCTCTTCTCCCTCTCACTATGAGTCAAATTATAGGACAGATTGGGTTCTATAGATTTGGCTGGCAAACCAGTCTACCGCCGAGAGTAAAGGCAAATCTACGGCGGAATAATCTTCTGGCCAGTCCGGCATGTCTCTTTCGAGACATGATCGCCCAAAGCGTGTATCACCTATGGCACTTAACTGACTGACTGAATATAATAGGTGGAAGCATGATTAAGACTCCTGCTGGTGATAGTGGGGGATCAGTTTTATATTGTTATAAATTAATAAACTGATCCCCCACTACTTACTACTTAATATTATAATACATCTCTTTCCCGTCTAGCTATGAGTAAAAAACATGACAGATTGGGTTCTATAACCTTAGCTGGCAACCAGTCAACTGCAGAAAGCAATGGCAACCTACTGCGGGATAATCTTCTGCCCAGTCAGTCATGTCTATTTCGAGACATAATCGCCCAAGCGTGTATAACATATGGCACTTAACTGACTGACTGAATATAATAGTTGAAAACATGATAAAAGATTCTACTGGGCACAAAGTGGGGGATCAGTTTTATATTGTTATGAAGTAATAAATTGATCCCCCACTAATTACTACTTAATAATATAATACATCTCTCCCCCCTCTAGATATGAATCAGATAACAGGACAGATTTGGTTCTATAGCCTTGGTCGGCAACCAGTCTACTGCAGAAAGCAATGGCAAAACTACTGCGGAATAATCTTCTGCCTAGTCAGTCAAGTCTCTTTCTAGACATGATCGCCCAAAAGCGTGTATCACTTATGACCTCTACTTTTTCAGAAAGATCGAATTTTGTGAACCGGGCGATTGGACCGAAGCCGACTAGAGGCATGAACATACAAACCCTGGTATTACTGTGTATAAAAAGTGGTATTACTGCTCCTGGAGAAGATCAAATCTTCTAAAGAAAGCGGCTGTGGACCTCAGCGGATAAGAGATTTTCACATTGTTGTGGCACGAATGATGGTTATGGGCACTACCATATTCCTCATTATCGTTGGTACATTTATGGTCATTCCTTGGAATTAACCTGAAAATGCCTGTAATTAATCACAATGACATCATCACTAGTGATTACTCGAGATACCTTCGTAAATAGCCAATAGAATCATTCAAATCTTTCTAAATCCTCAGCACTGTCCTTAGATTGGCACCCAAACAATCTGAAATATTGGTATTGGAGTTTCCGGCGCGAATGCTTAGCAGTACAACATGCCTTTTTAAAATTCCTGGCGTTTTGAAATGGATCACGGTGCTTTTTTTACAGACGGTGCCCAACTGAACCTACTACACCGTGCAATCGAAAAATCAAGAACAAACAACGTACACGCAGGAAATTAGAAATAAAATATGGCGATACTCTGCCTACTGCACCCTGATAAGCGTACATACATACATATATATATATATATATATATATATATATATATATATATATATAAACTTATTTATAAATGGAACTTTGTCTCTGTGTGTGTATGTGTGTCTATCTGTGTGTATATGTGTCCGTTATCTATAGACTCCGAAACGGCTGAACCGATTTTCTTGAAAATTTACACAGTTGTACTATAAGCGTATGCGAGTGTTCTTAGCTTGGTTTTGTGTCGAGTTACCCCCGATAAATATCGAAAATCGATAATCGAAAAAATCGGGTTATAAAAGTAGTGGTCCGATTTTAATCAAATTTGATACACTCATAGACAAAGACATAAGAAAACATCTTCAGAAGTTTCAAGGATGCAGTTCTTACAACAGTGCAGAAAATAGATAATATATATATATATATATATATATATATATATATATATATATATATATATATAAGGCAAGATATTTGTGTGTGTGTGTGTGTGGGTGGGTGTCTGTTTATCTGCCTGTATGTCTGTATTTTTTTCAACCCTTTTATTTTAGTTTTTGCTTCGTAGGTATAATTGTAGTTCTTAGTCTCAGCCATGATACCATTTACTCAGGGGACTTATTTTGCCTTCGAAATTCAGTTTACGACGAAAAAATCTTATTTGATGTCGATACCAGGAAATCAAAATTTGACTTACATCCATTCATTTTTCTTTCAGTCTACGGTTTCGCTTTAACTGGAAACAACTATTGCTTTTTATTCTTTCCTGCCAATGTTCAAGAGTCTGAGTTTCAGGATCATAGATTAGTTTTAAAGCTTTCATTACAACTACAATTATACCTACTTCGAGCCAAACCCGAAGCAAAAACTAAAATAAAAGGGCTGATACAGGCAGATAAACAGACACACACAAACATCTTGCCTTTTATATCGTTTTCTGCACTATTGCAAGAACTGCAATCTTGAAATTTCTGAATCTCGTTTCTTATGTCTTTGTCTATGAGTGTAAAAATCGGACCACTCCTTCTATAACTCGATTTTTTCGATTATTGATTTTCGATATTTATCGGGGGTAACTCGACACAAAACCTAGCTAAGAACACTCGCAGACGCTTAAAGTACAGCTGTGTAAATTTTCAAAAAGATCGGTTATAGGTAACGGATGCACACACACACACACACACACACACACACACACACACACACACACACACACACACACACACACACACACACACACACACACACACACACACACACACACACACACACACACACACACACACACACACACACACACACACACACACACACACACACACACACACACACACACACACACACACACACACACACACACACACACACACACACACACACACACACACACACACACACACACACACACACACACACACACACACACACACACACACACACACACACACACAGAGACAATGTTCCATTTATAAATAAGTTTAGATTTAGATTTAGATAAGAAAATTGGCAAGGTTAATTTAATGAAAAGAATTTCAAATGTATTCTTTCCGTTTAGAAACTAGATAATAAATTTCGATCATTTGTGTATTTAGATGTTTTTTATTCTCAAGATTAGCAGACTGCCTGGACCCTGAATAGCCCCTCACTCTTAATCTTCTCCGGTAAATTCAGGTCCGTTAACGTAAATATTTCCGTTCAAAATGGTCCAGTCAGTTTATCGTCGGTTGAATTAGCCGATCACTTTATCAAATAAGTCTTTTTGAAAGCAAGTTTATTGATTCGTGTACTTATCCTCATGTGGCAAAGCATCGTCGTGCTGTAAATAATTTTTCTTAAGAAAGGATTTAGCTTCATTTGTAATAATGACTCAATATATGCATTCCAAAAAATCGATGAACGCCTCAACTGTTACCTTGACGCCATCTGGAAATGGCATTGGGCCTGCCACTTAACCGCATATTTAAAACAAAACACTACGCCCGCTTTTGTTGACATGGTCTTCATCTTCTTATATGTGCCTTGTTCCTTCAAGACTTGGACGATCATGGGCTTCCACATCTTCCTATCCTTTGTCGCTCTTAATAACCTTTCCTCGGTTATCCCACACAATCACAGTTTTACCATCCACCTGTTTAAGTCTTTCAAGTATGTCATGCCTTACTTTCCACTGTCTCTCTGTCCCTCTTTATGGCCTGTGAGTATCCGATTCACCAAATCCTCTTTCCTTAAAATCTTCAGTTGACTTTTCCTGATGTTAAGTAACAGTTTCCTTTTCGTGTCCATCCCCTCCAAAACAATGATCGTTGTTTACGTGTCCTGTTCATGGTTTCTTCAGTATCCATCTGTGAAGTCCTACATTTCTGATGATATTGTCCAGAATTCGCTGGTATATTGAAGAACAGACATAACATAAACAACCCAGCACTCTCTCCATTGTTCCTAGCAAAATTTTCCTGTGCCTTAATACTATACTTAACTTCGGGAATGCATCCTTGGCCATGTCAACACGCCTTCGGATCACCAAAAGACGGAAACACTAATCAAGAATCTCTACTGGCAGAAAACTGCCTGCATACGGACAGGCAACGAATTCAACAATTATACTAAGATTGAAAGGAGTATAAGACAAGGATGCATCTTTTCACCGGATCTATTCAACTTATACAGCAAGACTATTCTGAGAACCCTAGAAGTTATGCCAGGATTCGTCATCGGAGGCCACAGTTTAAACAATATAAGGTACGCAGATGATACAGTGCTGATAGCAGACACAGAAAGGAAACTACAAGACCTCCTACAGAAGGTAGCTGAAGAGAGTGATAAGAAAGGACTACAAATAAACTGCAAGAAAACCAAATGCATGGTTACTATCAAAAAGGGCAACCCAAAATGCTAATTACAGGTGAGGGACTCTAAAATCAAGCAGGTACAAAAATTTAAATACCTTGGAAGTGTTAAAACAGAAGACGGAAAGTCCGACACTGAGATCTGAAGGCGAATTCGCATGGCGAAAGAAACATTCCAGAAGTTGAGCAAAGTATTAAGAAGCAGGACAGTTTCACTGGAAACAAAGAGGAGAGTACTGGATTGCTATGTGCTGCCGGTTCTTCAGTATCGGTGTGAATGTTGGGCAATATCTTCAAAGATGAAGGAAAAACTTGGAGCAGCTAAAATGTGGTTCTAGAGAAGGATGCTGCGGATATCATGGACCGAGCATGTGAGCAATGACGAGGTTTAGGAAAGGATGGAGACAAAAAGGAAATTAATACTGAGCATCAGAAAGAGACAACTAAAGTTCCTGGGACATGCAATGAGGAAGGAGGGCTTGGAGAACCTGATCCTAACAGAGGGAAAAGAGAGAGTGGAAATCAGTGGATAACAAATTTGAAGGATCTGATTAGGTGGATAACAGAACGAGTGTTGCATGGTGCCACAGGAGAAAGCGTGCTAAGTGTCACCAGGGACAGGGAGATGTGGAAAGCCATGATCGCTTACCTACTGAAAGGACATGGCACATAAAATGGCATAGCATCTAGAGTCCTCAAAATATTCTCGCTGTACAACTACGACAATGAATATTAATCAACTAGCCATAGAAAACGAGTCAATCAATCCTCTTTCTTTGAAATCTGGATTTGAAGTCTTGGGGCGTCCGTTAACCACTGACCACTTTTCTTTTTTTGGAGAAGTGTGCAACTATCTTAGCCACTAGACAATTCCGAAAATATAAACGTTGCACTGAAGAAATTCAAAAACGATCGAGAAAAACATAATGCAATAAATTTTTTTGTAAAAAAATTGGAATGTATTCCTATGAACATAGAAAAACATAGTCTTACATTCTCATTCTTTCTCTTCCTCTCTATCCCACCCTCTCTATATATATCTCTCTCCCCCTTATATATATATATTCGTTGAATAAACCGGTTCTCGCTCGATCACTGAAGTTAAGCAACGTTGAGCCTGGTCAGTACTAGATGGGTGACCGTTTGGGAATACCAGGTGCTGTAAGCGATTATTGACGGATGTGTGTTGTGGTGCAGTGTATATCGGCTCGGAAAGAGTAATCGGTGAGCCGAGTTCGGTTTCCAGTCAAACACCATGCATTCACTTACGCACTGGTACCCTTGGGAAAGGTATTAATCCGTCCCTTCCCTCCAGTTATGGGTTAAATGCTGTTCATGCGATCCGTGGCAAACTTCTGCACCAATTGTTTGTTATCAGCAGTTCCAAAAAGTGTGGATGGTACTACACAATGCCTTCACCACTATAAACAAGTCTTTGTGTGGTAATCTGAGGTTAGACATTCATACGTCGAAATCGACGGGAGAGTCCATAATATATATATATATATATATATATATATATATATATATATGAAAAGTGAGTTTTTTTTTATGAATTCGTAGACCTATGTCTTTTTTATATTTATATAACACATGTAATCATTTGGAAGTAATTTTCAATCAACGAATTAAATTTTCGACAAAAAACTCTTTCAAATTCCTTTTGGTGAAAAGTCCAAATGTATGCTACTCTCTCCAACAAAGACTCAGTCGGCGAGGACAGGGTAGGTAACGGGATATAACTTTTGACGCTTTCTTTCTCAGACCTATATTTTTGAAAGATTTCTTTGTTTTCAAAATTTGTTATTTGAAAGTGCAATCTAGAAATTAGATTCGATTAAAAAATGCTACACATGTGATTGCAACAGCGATTGATTGATTGATTAAGCTTGCGGAGGTTTTTAGTATCTCGTCATGGCGTTTGGTCTGTTGCAAAATAAAAAAAGAAAACATTCTGATTTATCTTTAAAACAGCAGCCTTTTCGCCTCACGTCTTTCGCACTAAACTGATTACGTTTTTTACGGTTCATCAACCTTTTGCAGTTTATTCTAATTTAGAAAATATTCACAGATATTTTATAAAGACATATTTACTAGAAATAATTCCTTCGAAGAATATTGTTAGACCTGTTTCTTTTCTGGTCCCCGAAAGCGTATGGACTCGTATATATATATATATATATAAACTTATTTATAAATGGAACTTTGTGTGTGTGTGTGTGTGTGTGTGTGTGTGTGTGTGTGTGCCTGTGTGTGTCCGTTACCTATAGATTCCGAAACGGCTGAACCGATTTTTTGAAAATTTACACAGGTGTGCTATAAGCAACTGCGAGTGTTCTTAGCTAGGTTTTGTGTCGAGGTACCCCCGATAAATATTTTAATCAAATTTGATACACTCATAGACAAAGACATAACAAACGATATTCAGAAGTTTCAAGGTTGCAGTTCTTCCAATAGCGCAGAAAATCGATAATATATATATAAAAGACAAGATGTTTGTGTGTGTGTCTGTTTATCTGCTCATATCTGTACATTTTTCAACTCTTTTATTTTAGTTTTTGCTTCGGGTTTGGCTCTAAGTAGATATAATTGTAGTTCTTCGTCTCAGCCATGATACCATTTACTCTGAGTACTTATTTCGCCTTCAAATTTTAGTTGACGACGAAAACATTTGATATTGATGCTAGGAAATAAATATATAAATAAAATATATATACAGTCATTAAATTAACCTTGCCAATTTTCTTATCTAAATCTAAATATAAACTTATTTATAAATGGAACTTTGTCTGTGTGTGTGTGTGTGTGTGTGTGCGTGCGCGTGCGTGTGTGTGTGTGTGCGTGCGTGTGTGTGTGCGTGCGTGCGTGCGTGTGTGTGTGTGTGTGCGCGTGCATGTGTGTGTGTGTGTGTGTGCCTGCGTGTGTGTGTGTGTGTGCGTGTGTGCGTGCGTGCGTGTGTGTGTGTGTGTGTGGTGTGTGTGTGTGTGTGTGTGTGTGTGTGTGTGTGTGTGTGTGTGTGTGCGTGTGCGCGTGTGCGTGTGTGTGTGTGTGTGTGCGTCAGTTACCTATAACCGATCTTTTTGAAAATTGACACAGTTGTACTTTAAGCGTCTGCGAGTTTTCTTAGCTGTGTTTTGTGTCGAGGTACCCCGGATAAATATCGAAAATCGATAATCGAAAAAATCGAGTTATAGAAGGAGTGGTCAGATTTTTACACTCATAGACAAAGACATAAGAAACGATATTCAGAAGTTTCAAGGTTGCAGTTTTTGCAATAGTGCAGAAAACGATATAAAAGACAAGATGTTTGTGTGTGTGTCTGTTTATCTGCCTGTATGTCTGTATTTTTTTCAGCCCTTTTATTTTAGTTTTTGCTTCGGGTTTGGCTCTAAGTAGGTATAATTGTATTTCTTAGTCTCAACCATGATACTATTTACTCAGAGAACTTATTTAGCCTTCAAAATTCAGTTTACGACGAAAAAACCGATTTGATATCGATACCAGAAACCAAAATTTGATTTAAATCCATTCATTTTTCTTTCAGTCTACGGTTTCGCTTTAACTGGAAACAACTACTGCTTTTTAGTCTTTCGAGCCAACGTCCAAAGAGTCTGAGCTTCAGAACCATGGATTAGTTTTAAAGCTTTCATTACACCCGAGCAACGCCGGGCTATACTGCTAGCCTTCTCATATAAATGTTTCTTTTGTGTAAGATTTTGTAAGAGAAACCTAATCGCCGATTTTCAGGAGAATGGCCGCTGTTAATTGGTTGATTATTGCTTGTTTAGAGACATATCAGTTTATTTCATGGTGAAAAAAAATATTTTTGACAGAACTGTATGTCTTCACTTACAGATAAAATCTATTGTTGGTTATTTTGCTATTAACTATATTACTTGTATTTTTTGCTTTAAAAATGCATTGTCGGTAATTTTACTGGAATTCGAACGCGGCACTTGAATTCCTGTTGAATTCATTGCATTCGCATACTGTTGTTACTCTTACTAAATTCTTTTTTTTCATTTTTCTATCCATCTAATTCGATATCCTGTTATCCATTTACTGGAATTCGTTAGGCAGTTTAATCGCGTTTTACCATCAGTTTTACCATCAGTTTTACCATCAGTAACCCTTGACTTCAAATAAAAACTGCGGTTGTGTTGTGGAGTTCTTTTCGCAGTGGAGGCTATTATTTGTGCAAAAGTCGGTCCTAATAGGTTCGACGTACAAAACGTTAGGAACTTGATATAATATATATTGCGCAGTATAATCTTGCCAGGTCGATGACTACTTTCGTATTCGACTAACTGTCGACTACTATCGTCCAACATGAACTGACCCTCGTTCTGTTACTTCTATTTAAATTAGGTGGGAGAGTCTATTCACTATAGAATAGGTGTGTTTCACTATAACAATAGCAGAACAAGGTATAGGAAAGATAACCAAAAAAAAAAAAATTGATCTTCACAGTATAGTCTGGATCCAACAGAGACAGAGGAAAACAACGCACAACCTATCAGGCGAGCTTGATTAAATGGATAGCTGTTGTCAAGTTATTTCCGCAGTGGGGGCTAGTATTTGTGCTAAATCGGTCCTAATAGTTTCGACGTACAAAACGTTAGGAACTTGATATAATATGTATTGCGCAGTGTAATCTTGCCAGGCCGCTGACTACTTTCGTATTCGACTAACTGTCGACTACTATCGGCCAACATCGACTGACCCTTGTTCCTCTTAGTACTACTACTTAAATTAGGTGGAAGAGTCTAACAGAATGAAAATTTCTTCAAGCCGATTTTCCTCATTTTGTGTTAGAAAATTTGCGAATAGTTTTCTTCCAGTTTTAAATATAAGGATTTTTTGTTGTTTACACTTTTCATAAAAACTGATTCGTTGATCAGATGCTCTCTTCATGGTATTCTGAACTTTCTCCGTAAAACCGGAGCTCTGAGGCAATGGTCTTTTCTAGTATTTACTGCCATATAGAAGAATTCATATTACGTAGTGTTGTTTCATGATCAAACTAATTTTGATTTTCTTTTTCTACACGCGCCTTGCTTCTCCTTTCAAAATGCTTTCTTTGTTCCTAAAGTTGCTTGATGCTTGATCAAGCCTCGGTATTTACCTGAGCAGTATGTGTTACATGGCCGATTTTACCGCGGAACTTTCCGAGCATGCGCAATTGGGCTCATATATGCTTGTCTGGTTTCCTCCCCGCCCGAAAGCAAAACGTCCGACAAAGTCAGAGGTTTGACGACTCGATCAAGACTGGCACTTACCCATGCTGTACGCTACGACTGAGATGTGAGAGAAGGTCGGGTTTAAGGTGGGAAATGCGAGCGGGTGAATTCGGTTCAATGTTCAAAATTTGCCTACGAGAATTGGGTACAAAGCTTGTCTTTTATTCCTTCTCAACCAAGTCTCTGTCCGTAGAAACCCTGACTGGAAATGAAATCTGCCCGAAGACAAGGAACTTGTCAATTTTTTCAACCGAGTCTCAGTCAGATGATTGAGCCTCGATTGAGTCGTTTTCTCCTCGAAAGCGGAGAGCAGGTCTGATGGATTGTTCAAGTAGGTATTTACCTTAGCCAATTTTTATGTGTGGCTTGTCTGAGCACGTACATCTCGTCTGGCTTCCTCTCCACCGAAAGTAAAAAGTCCGACTAAGTCAGAGATTTAATGGCTTGACCAAGCCTTGTGCCAACTGATTCCTCATTGAGTCATATTGTCACGTTTCTAGCCCCATTTCCCTGGTTCTTTTTCCCCATCCATTATACGAGGGTCATTCAATAAATAATGTGAATGTTTTGGTATAATGACTTCTAATACAGATAGAATCTTACGTTTTTATTTTTTTCTTTACTTCTTTTTCAAAGGGTTTTAATTTTTTTGGTGATTAAAAAAAAACTTTGAGAGTTTTGGAGATTAACAAAGATGGCCGACTAAGAAGCATGCTCCAGGATTGAACAGATGTCAGTTATCAAGTTTTTAGTTGTTGAAGGGTGCAAACCAGTTGAAATTTATAGAAGAATGTCAACTGTGTATGGTCCACATGTTTCAGCCAAAAAATGTCTACAAGTGGGCTAAATTGTTTAAAGAATTTTGAAAGTGGCGATGAAGTCAAAAATGCTGTGAGTAATTGGCTGAGACATCAGTCCAAAGATTTTTACGCTGAGAGAATACGGAAGTTTGTGCACAGATGCAAAAAGTGTGTGACACTGCTGGGAAAGTACGTTGCAGAATAAAAAAAAAGTAAGCTTCTATCAGTATTAGAAATATTCACTTGAGAAAATTTCACCTTATTTATTGAATGACCCTCGTAATTATGGATATGGCAGGTATCACCCATTAACACATTTTTTTTATAAATAGCTGTTCAGTTATATTTACTTTGTTTATAAAAATATTGTTTCTTAAAAATTTTGCTTAAGGTTTGAACGGTATCACCCGTTGTATCAATACTGATTTCCGGTTCACATTTTCCATCGTATGTTAAAGAAACTTCCCAAATTATTTATATCTTGTGTATTTCGATATATCTAATTTGTATCTCTCTCGTATTGTGAAGTTTCTCATGCTGATGACATTATCACAGATTTTAAAATGCTTAGGAAAAGAATTTCATGATAAAAAGCAAAGGTAAAATACTCCACAGAAGATTATATATATATATTGGTGTTGCATGGTTAGACCACGTACGCCAAGCAAGATTGATATCTGAACACCTTCCACGTAAAATGTATCCGACGAATATTGGGAATCTTATGGCAAGACAATGTGCCCAACACTAAGGTCCTGTCTCGAGCCGGTCTGCTTACTGTGTTCACACTCCTTAAACAGCGCAGACTCCGATGGTTAGGCCACGTCTACTGTATGCCAGAAAGTTACATTCCAAAAGACGTGTATGGAGAGCTGCCTTCTGGAAGAAGACCCATTTAGCGGCCATATCTTTGGTATCGTGACATCATAAAACGCTATATGAAAGCTGTGGACATCAACGCAGAATCATGGGAGAGCGTAGCAATCAACCGGCCCAAATGGAGAGGAACACTGGCTCAACAACTCAAATAAAGGGAGGAGCAACTAACACAAGTCCCAATGGAGAGGCGGGTTCGCAGATAGCAAACTGACAGTTCCAACAGACCAGAAACAAAAGATAAATTCAGCCAATGCAACAAAGACTGTCACTCCCGCATTGGCTTCTACAGTCACAGACGCCGATACTCCAACCAAGCAGACCACTAGGATGCTACCCATGGGCAACCCTGACCGACAGAGGCCTACTATATATATATATATATATATATATATATATATATATATATATCGACACAGTACTGGGCAAAAGTATTAGGGCAAGAACTATTTTATCTTTTATGAGGAATCAAAATAAAATCACCCCTGTCCTAACACTTTTGCATTCTACCGGTAGCAGCGGTTATGAAACCATTGTTGAATGAAGTAAACGTACGAAAGCGCTTAGAATTTGCAAAACAACACAAGGATTGGACGGTAGATCAGTTGACAAAAATACTTTGGACAGACGAGTCAAAATCTGAACCTTTTGTCTCTAAAAGGCGACAGTATGTTAGGCTGAGATCAAATGAAAAGTACCTTGCAAAATGCATTGTACCATCAATGAAGTATGGAGGTAGAAATATTCTTGTTTAAGAATGCTTTAGTGGTCAGGGAATTGGAGACCTGAGGAAAATTTGTTAGAAAGATTGATAAGAAAAAATGCATCACCAGATACTTATACACAATGGTGTCTCATCTGGGATTCGTTTAATAGGACAAGGATCTTTTTATCAACAAGACAATGACCCTAAAAATCCTTAAAACATTTGTAAGAATGATTAAACTAAAAAGGAAGAGGAAGGAAGGCTTCGAAATTTGAATTGGTCCCCACAAAGACTTGATAGCAATACTATTGAACATCTATGGGATATTTTGGATAAAAAAATATTGATAAATCTAATGTTACTTCGCAAGACACACTTTGTGAAGAAATACAAGCTGCTTGGCCGAAGATACCATTAGATACATTGAAGAAGCTTGTGATGTCAATGCCTGACAGAATGAGGACTGTGATCAAAATAAAAGGCTTTTGAACTAAATATTAAATTTATTTTGTAACGGGTATTTTTCTTGTTAAAGCATTTGTTGAGTAAATCAAATAAAATTGCTTTAAATAAATCGTTTATTTTCTTTCAATATGCCTCAAAAAAATAAAATAGTTCTTGCCCTAAAACTTTTGCATAGTACAGTATATATATAGTCATCCGCAGACAGATCTGTTTCGCTGTATCATAGCTCATCAGTACGGTTAGACAGCCGATTACTTTTTACCCAGGATGGAAACCTGACCGAATTGGCGTCAGTCGGCGATTCTACCTCTGGGCTATGGGCGCTCGGTAGAAGGCAGACTTTTTAGTGCGTATATTATCATTAGACACGCCCAATAGCCAGAGTGCTCTAATTCATAAATGAATGAGCGATAATATATATATATATATATATATATATATATATATATATATATATATATACTAGGTGCGATTGGTAAATTGTCGCAATTATTTTATTATTTCAACGCAAAAGGCTATTATACTAAATAATAAATTTATTTTGAAACAAGTATTTTTTTCTTGTTAAGATATTTGTTGAATAAATCAAATAAAATTACTTTAATTAAATTGTTTATTTTCTGTCAGTATGCTTCATAAAAGATAAAATAATTCTTGTCCGAATACTTTTGCACAGTACTGTATATATATATATATATATATATATATATATTGACGAATAAAGTGACTAAAAGACAATGATAAAAACTACAGTGACAACGATATTAATGAGATTTTGTCTAATAATCAAACGAAAAAAAGAATGCATTATCATGTTAAAAAATAAAATAAATACAAGTTGTGTACTCCTGATATTCAAATCGACGTTAGCTACAAAATTCAGTGAATGGTCTGAAATGTAATCAATCTTGACTTGACATCTCAACTTCAGTTACTTTCTCACTGAGATGACGTAGCTTCCATCTGATTTTTCTACAAATATTTTCACGGCAACTGCTCTGACGATCTTTGTTCCCTGCTGCCCCGATGACATGAGCTTAAGCGTGGATGCATTTAATTATTTCAACGGTAAAGGGGTGGGACTTAGCCGCCAATATACATATTCCCGCCTGTGGAATTTTTTTCCGTTTACTTGTTTCCCTCATAGCTACAATATACAAAAAAATTAAATGCATCATCAGTTGCCTTCTTCTATCTTCTTGAATCCCATCCACTTTTTATGCTTTCTTCAATACCCGTCGTACCCAGTCATTTCTTTCATTTTAACCACCCGCGAACTAGTAGCTATAGCACCTTGCTTGAATTGAAATGAGTAAAATAAAAAAACAACAAAATACAAAACAAATACACAACTGAAACCAAAACAAACCAGAAAATATCTCCAAAGCAGCTGTTATCAACATTTTTTTGCGTCATCGTCAACATTCTCATGGAATGTTTTTCAACCTTCGTTTGTATAGCAAGTATCCAAAAGCATATCAAAATTGTTTGGTGAAAGATTCTTACTAACTCATAAGTAAGTTGGTCGACCGTTAGATCGAGGGTGACCCGAAGGCTCCTTTTTCTTTTGCTGCTATGTTGCGGGAGGGGCGAACGCGAATCTTATCCCTGAATTTCTTCAGTTACCCTCGATCCTTCACTTTGCTGCTGAGGGCTTAACAGAGAGGCTTCAAGTAAAGTCTTTGGTACAATTCGGCTGGGGATCAACCACACAACCTCCCGCACCATAAGCGAACACTGACACGTAAACAGACTTTATGTGGGTAACAGATAACCCTGACTTTTGCTGTTTTAGGCGTTCTTACTGCATTGAAGAAGAAACGAAAGGAAACCCGAATATTAACAATTTTATATGTAATTTAGTTTTATGGTCAAGGTTAGTTTTATGGTTAGGTTTTGCTTTTCAATTGTTGATAAAAAAAAAAAAAAAAAAAAAAAAAAAACAAACTAAACTATTTTGTTAATTATTAACAAAAATCTTCTCAGAACTACAGGAAATACCAAAAGTATTCGTTAGTTACACAGGGATATATATATATATATATATAAACGAGATTATAATTATACTCGTGTCGAAAACCTTTCTCGAAAATTTTCGACGGAAGGAAAAAAATGCTTTTAAAAAAAAGAAAGAGCATACTACATGAACGTCAGTCAAAGGTGTTCGGACGGAGATCAGCACGAAGCCCAAAGAAAAAAACCCGATACGAGTAATCCTCTAACAAAAATCGCTCAATACAGAGGTAGAGTGAAATAAATAGATAACACCTAATGAGCCAGACGAACCTACCTTTTTATTAGGTGTTATATATATATATATATATATATATATATATTATCTATTAGTGTAACCGTGTTGTCCGTATTTAGGCTCCTATTTTGTTTTGTCTTTTTTGGATTTTTATACTGGTTCTTTGAATATCTCTTTTGAATATTTTTTCGGATAGCATATATTGAAATATCTGTTGAAATTTTCAAATCCTATATCGTCCACAAAATTTTCTCGACGCCCACCACTTTCTTTCCAGTTGCTCATAACCCAACCAACAGTTGAAATCGGTGTGCGATATCGCCCCGGTTGAAAAAAACCTTCTCTATGGAGTTAAATTCTAAATAAATACAAAATAGCACAAAGTAAAAAAAAAAGACATGGAAAAGGGGAGAGAGAAGGAATGAGAGGATTAGAAAAGAGAGAGTGAGAGATAGAAATAGAAAGAGGTAGTGAGAAAAAGAGAAGCGCGCCCACAATGAACATAAACAAAAACACCAAAAAAAAAAAAAAAAAAAGCGCAAATCTGTTCAAAAACAAAAAAGTAAACGAAAGAAAGAATCCGAAACAACACTTTCGCACGAGATTTCGCGTTGTTTTTGCCGAGAGCTTTTCCGGTATAATTTTGAGAATTACACAAAGTATGAGGGGTATTGTTAGAAAACTTGTTTCCTTTCCTAAGGTAATATTTGAAGAATGTAGTTGTTTTTTTTTAACAAAAAAATAATAATTTTAACAAAGAGAATCTTTCGTGATGACAGCAAAAGACCAGTTGAGAAACGTCTGCCGAACGGAGTTGTTTGAAATATATGCAGTGTAAAAGGATGATTCCATTAACAAAAGATGAAAAATTATTTCGAGCTTAACCTCAAATATTCGCGTTCATCTCAGATGTACTGTTTGTTTCTTTTGTCCTAAAATCTAAACAATAGAATTTTAAAAAAAAAAATCTCTGTCATCTTATGAGCCAATGTGCACCGTTCATGACTTGCTAACATTGTTCATGATGAAGTGAAATTTTTTTTTATCATTTCACCCCGAGCAAGGCGTAAATGCTACTGATATGCGGGGGGGGGGGGTACATAACTGAAAGAAAATTAATTAGAGGAGGGAGAAGAGGATTATAAACCAATTAGGAAGAAGCAATGGAAAGATGAAAATGCAGGTGTAATGACAGTTGCAAGGGGGGGAGAGAAAGGGAAGGATATACGGGGTGGGGAAAGAGCTAGAGTCAAGTGGTTAATAGATGGGTTTTGACATTGCATTTAAATTTGAGGTTGTAGCCGTTAGGAAAGCAAGAATATGGGAGCGATTTCCACAGGCGGGAAGTGCGAGAGAAGAAGCTGCAGGAGTAGAATTGTCGTCTGCATTTGGCTAACCTAACTGTGAATGGGTGGGACCCAGTTGCCATTCTGGTTGCACATAGTAGATTAAAAGTTACAAGCACGTCAGTTACGATGCAGCCTTTCCGTGATGTATTTATTTTTATTTCGTCCTAAACAACATCGCAAGCTTTTTAGAGTAACCATAACTGATACAGTTACTGAATAAAATCTTAAGGTAGTGCAATTAACGTCGAAGCTTCTTGGAAAAACATAATTTTACAAATCACCAAATATGTTAGCATGTTACCTTGTTAGTTGCAGTTGAGGTTGATCCATGAAGAAACGAAACACTAGCTGGATGTAACTGTAAGTTCTATGTTAAGAGTTTATTCATTCGCAATTCTTGCTTGTCGAACACTCTTCTCGTTTTTTGCTCCTCAGTCAACGTTAGTATTCATAAATTTGAATGTAATATCAATTATTATATTTTGTATTCTTTATATGTTTATTTTTTATAATCGTGTCGCCCCAAGCAAGGCATTTTACTTCCACTGTTGGTTAAATAGAAGGAAAGTGATGAGAAAGAGTAACAGGTTACAGGGCGTGTCAAGAATGTGAGTAAGAGAAGGATGAGAATACTGGTGAGAGTGGAATGGATGGAGAAAGAAACATGAGAGAGGATGCAAGTTAGTTAGATAAGAGATGACTATTGACTTTACATTTAAATTCTTGGAGATTGTAGCTGTTGGGCCATCTATCTATCTATCTCTCTAGCTTTCTTATATATATATATATATATATATATATATATATATATATATATATATATATATATAATCATATTGTCCCAGGCAAACTGTTTACTGCTACTGGTGCACAGGGGATTACATAAAAGGCAGCTTATGAGAAAGAGTGACAGGTTACAAGGGGTGTCAGTAAGTGGGTAAAAGAAGGATGAAAATACTGATGAGAGTAGAGTGGACGAAAATAGATCATGAGAGAATGCAAGTTAGTGAGTTAGAAGATAACTATTGACTTTACATTTGAATTCTTAAAGATTGTAGCCGTGGGGAAAACAAATAAACGGAAGTGAATTCCACAGGCGGGAAGTGCGAGAGAAGAAGCTATTGCAGTAGACTTTGCGTTTACAATTTATTGCTTTCAAAATAAAAGGGTGGCACCTAGCTGCTAATCTTGTGACACGACCAAATTCATGTTCTTTTATTGTGCTCTATCCTTAATAACCCTTTGTGACTTAGAGGCTTTATTGCCTTGCTTTTTGAAATGATAAACAAATCCTGAAATTCCTAAATTAATTCCTAAACGTACTTTAATACCACTACTAAAATAATGTGATATTGCTTAAATATTAAATATTGAAGTATCATTTCTTTTTTCTGCTTTTATTTGCCAAAACGTTTCAACCGTTTCAAGCTTATTGTACACAGTAACGTATAATCCAGCTATATCAGCACAGGTTTAAATCAAAGTAAATTGAAACATACTGGATGTTGCAATTCTATTTTCCGTCCTTAACGTTTTTGCAAATAAAAAGCTAAACGTTCATATAAATTAGATTTATTTTTTCTTCCTAACATCCCTACGAAAATAATGCATTCTTCCAATATTTATCTGTAAATTCAGATAAAACTTAGTCGGGGAAATGGCCATTTTCAACAAGTCAGCATGTATTCTTCGATCCCTTATAAACAGAGAATGAGGATAAATTCTATGCCCAGAGACTAGTTTAGGTAAAGGAAGGGGTTTTCATTGGGTTGGTCCCGGAGGAGTTAATAGTAATTCTTTGTTGTTAGTGAGACGTATGTGACCTGACTTTAGTGGTAGGTGGTGGGGAGGTAACTGCTTGGTCAATTTTAAAAAATCATTTTTAAATATTTCTATCGGAACTAATTGGGTGAATAGGATAATTAATATAATTTATACTTATTTCTATGGCGACACATACTTATGATCTCCCTTCGTTTATTTAAGACTACAATTTTTGTACTGAAATTTTAAAATTTTAATTTTTTCTGTCAAACATAGATTACACCTATCTCTTAAGCAATTAGGGGTCCTAGCCTTGCCTATGAGTTCCCATTTTAACTGGGGATCTGAATTACTTTCGTCTAATTCTCAGTATTTTCTAGAAAGGGCTGTTTGGTATTTTAAACTAGGGTTGGTAAAGGAGTGCCTGTAGGGAAAAAAGCCGTTGCTTCCAAATTCCCGGCGAAATTCCGATATATATATATGACTCTGTGTGTGTGTGAGGTCCATAATTTATTTTATTTTATTTTAACAAATCTGCTTCTTTTCTCGTTCAATTTTCCAACAGCTAATACATTTGTCAATATTCCTTATTTCTATTTTATTTACCTATACGACTATAAGATACGTGGTTCCAGAAGGAGAAACAGACGAAGATGGGTCAAACACATTAATTTTAATTTTTCTATGCACGTTAGTGCTAATATATATATATATATATATATATATATATATATATATATATATAAGCAATTAGATTATGGACATGGAAAAATATATAGATCAAAGTGTTGGACAGCATCGCGTGTATTTTCGAAAATAAAGAAAAACAACGTCTGTAACGTTTTTTTTTTGTTGTATTTTTTTTCGAAAAGCCATATCGACATTGATTAGTGGGTGCAATTGATCTTCATTTGTTGCCCCTCAGGCCACATTTGCAGACAATTTTCTTTCTTTCTGGAGAATTCGATGACACTATTTTTATTTATTTAAACGTACAAGTTCGAGTCTTGTAGGCGCCGGTCTGAAACTAAACAGTGCAAACACTAACAAAACACCAGGAGAAAATATTTTAAACCCTGAAAATTAGTTTTATAATATCTTCTTCTGTATGCCGTGTTACTTCAGGACGTAGGTGATGATGTCCTTACACATCTTCCTATACATAGTAGCCCTTAACACGCTTTCTTCCGTAACTCCTTCCAATCCATTTGCTGAAGCTTATCAAGTATAGTACAGGCTGCGTTTCTCGCTATCTGACTTGTGAGTATCAGATTCTCCAAGCCCTCTTTCCTCATTATATGTCCCTGGAACTTTAGCTGTCTTTTCCTGATGTTATGTGTTAATTTTCGTTTTCGTTTCTATCCTTTCCAAAGCCTCATCGTTGCTCACTGGTTTAGCCATGGAATCCTCAGTATTTTTCTGTAGAACCACAATTAGGTTGCTTGCTTATTTCTTTGATCTTTGGTGAGATTATCCAGCATGGAGTGCCATATTGAAGAACGGACATCACATAAGAATGCAGTTCTTTTTTTCTAGCGAAATCTTCTTGTCTCTTAATACATTACTCATTTTCTAGAATGCATCCTTGTCCATGCCAAATTTTCAGATCTGACTTTTGCACTTTCCGTTCATTAATAGAATATTTTCCATGCATTTAAATTTCCCTATCTAATTGGTTTTAGTATCCCAAGCATCAGTTTTGTAATATTGTCCGAATCCTGATGAATAGAGCGAGAAGCAGAGTCAGGCTAGAGATAGGTCAAGGACAGTGCAAGTTCGTCAAAGACACTGAAGCAAGAAACGCTATATTCCTGGTTACAATGCTCACCGAAAGGCAATACAAATGAAGAAGGACGTGGACCTATGTTTTGTCGATTATGCAAAGGCATTCGACAAAATACGCCACAAAGAATTGATTGAGATGCTCAGCAGCCTTGACGTATTTGGGAAATACATAAGAGTAATCAAGAATCTCTACCGGCAAAAAATTGCCTGCATAGGGACAGGTAACGAATTCAGCAGATATACAAAGATACCAAGGGGCGTAAGACAAGGATGTGTCTTTTCAATAGATCTATTCAATTTAATCTGCGTGACTATTCTGAGGACCCTAGATGTTGTGCCAGGATTTTTTATCGGAGGCCACATTTTGAATAACTTAAGGTACGCAGATGATACAGTGCTGATAGCAGACACGGAAAGGAAACTACAAGACACCCTACAGAAGGTAGCTGAAGAGAATGACGAAAAAGGACTACAAATAAACTGCAAGAAAACAGAATGCATGGTCATCAGCAAAATGAGCAACCCAAAATGACAAATACAGTTGGGGGATACTAAAATCAAGCAGGTACAAAATTTAAATACATGGGAAGTGTTATAACAGAAGACGGAAAGTGTGACACAGAGATCCGAAGGTGAATTGGCATGGCGAAGGACGTATTCCAGAACCTGAGTAATGTTTTAAGAGACAGGCAACTTTTACTAGAAACAAAAAAGAGAGTACTGGATTGCTATGTGATATCAGTTTTTCAATATAGCTGTGAATGCTGGAAACATCATCAAAGATGAAGGAAAACCTTGAAGCAACCGAAATGTAGTTCTACTGAAGGATGCTGAGGATGTCATGGACCGAGCATGTAAGCATGTAAGGTTTTGGAAAAGATGGCAAATAAACGGAAATTAATACTGAGCATCAGGAAGAGACAACTAAAGTTCCTGGGACATGTAATGACAAAAGAGGGCATGGAAAACCTGATACTAACAGGCCGGATAGAGGGAAAAATAGACAGAGGAAAGCAGTGGATAACATATTTGAAGGGCCTGAGCAGGTGGATGACAGAACGGGGGTTGCGAGATGGTACAGGAGAAAGCGTGCTAAGAGCCATCAGGAATAGGAAGACATGGAAGTCCATGATCGCTTACGTCCTGAAAGGGAAAGCCACATAGAAGAAGAATCCCAAGCATGTAGTTGGAATTTCTTTTTACTGGGGAATATACATTCAGTTTTCTTGTAGTTTATATGCAGTCTTGTTTTTTACACCTTTCCTCAGAAACTTTATGTAGGAGGTCTCACAGAACCTTTTCTCACAGATGGTACCCAATTGAATGTACTATAATTGTAAACCCGTAATTGCCCTGTTTAAGATACTCGTAAAACGTAATTGCCTTGTTTAAGATTGCCTTGTAAAATTGCATGAAAGGAAAGAAATGTAATCCTTAGTTTAATACGACGGAGCGAAAAAAATTATTAGTGATATTGTTGATTTTAAAGTTTATTGTCAGTCGCGATATGAGTCGAGTTACGAATACTTATAAAATACTTATATGCTTGTAAAATCTGAAAACTAGAAAAACTAGCTGAAAATTGAAAAGAATAGAAAGGAAAAATATATTTTTGCATTGTTTATTCAAAAGTCGATCAAAAGCTTTGGGCTGGTGGATTTGAAAAATAGCGGTAGTCACAACAAGATTACGAAAATATTTTGACGAGGTTAAAAAGGTTAAAATTTTAACTATGGGAATAAAAACGAATTATAAATCTCACTGGAAGCTAGATTTGCTGACGTAATCAGTTGAATCAAGAAGCAAAGGGTGAAGTGAAACTACGTCAGAGGAAAATATTGTTACTTCATTGGTTGAACCAAACCCCACCTTGAAATGTGGCGGTGGAAGTAATCTCATTGGTTAAAGGCATGGACACCCGTGTCCGTCATTCACCCCCAAAGAGAACTTGGGATAAGCATAAAAATTGAGACCCCGATTAGCCAAGTTGCGGCCTAGAGATGTAGCGACTGAGAGAGGAGTGTTCCCAACTGGGGGCCACGATAAGAAGACTGGTCACTTCCCATAAAGCTCCTGGCTGAAGACGTAAAGAAACGTAGAGAAGCCTGCCGCCGACCGACTTAAAAGAGTTAAAGTCGAATAATGCGCCTCCGATAGAGTCTTGGCTGAATATGTATAGGAAATAGAAAAGCCGAGAAAGAGTTAAACTAGTTGAAAGGAGTTTTTGGAGCTGCCGAGCGAAAGAGACAAGACGATTTTACTACAGCCGTCGCCAACAATCTTCCACCCCACTTCGGCTATTTCCGTAAAGCTTCGGTAAGGGCCCTGAAAGGATTTTTTTAAAAAGTAATTAGGAAAATTGAAAGCTCTGATTATTCTAAACAAAAACTTTCGTTTCGTCGTGAAAATTAAATTCGACGACTGTATATTCTGCTGTTGTTGCTAATTATATATATATATATATATACTTTTCTGCAACTGTCCAGGTGTAGTTTTTTTCAAAATTATTTAATTAATTAATTATTTTATTTTATATTTTTTGTGCCATGGTTTATTTTATCAACCCAAGAGTACACGTGTGTCCGGTCTGATTTGAGGTGGTAGAAAAACGGCTAACGGGTTTCCAACCTGTCTTTCCTGAGATCAAAATACACAGCGAGGGCAGTAAAGTTTACCGTTGTAATAGACAGCTTGAGGACCAGCCACAGTAACTAGACCATCACGACTAGCAGCCCGAGAGCGTCGTCATAATTGGTGCCGCGTACGACAGCATCAACCCTGACTCAGGTTCCGGTTATCATCATAATTGTCTTCCGGACCGGGTCAGCCAGCCAGCCAGCCGGGCAAAGGTTGTCACATAATGTGTTTTACGGAATTTTCATTCTGATAGTTCTTGATAAGAAAAGAACATTTGAATTTGTTGTACGGTGGTAGTGATACACCGGGTTAAGAGGGTGGTCGCCGGAAGACTTTCTCTAGTAACACGACCCTGCTCGATGTCACCCAAGCAATCAGACAAATTTATCACTTCTTATGTCTGGTCATTTAACTCACCAGACGGCAACCACCTGATTATAATGTGTGTTTCGCTGCAGCTGGTAAAATATAAAATCGTAAATAAATAACTACTTTAACATCTAATCTAATCTAAATTTATTTATAAATGGAACTTTGTCTGTGTGTGTGTGTCTCTGTCTGCGTGTGTGCGTGTTACCTATAGACTCCGAAACGGCTGAACCAATTTTCTTGAAAATTTAAACAGTTGTGCTATAAGCATCTGCGAGTGTTCTTAGCCAGGTCCTGTGTCGAGGTACCCCCGATAAATATCGAAAATCGATTATCGAAAAAATCGGGTTATAGAAGAAGTGGTCCGATTTTAATCAAATTTGATACACTCAAAGACAAAGACATAACGATATTCAGCAAATTCAAGGTTGCAGTTCTTACAATAGTGCCAACGTCCAAAAACTCTGAGCTTCAGGACCATGGATTAATTTTAAAGCTTTCATTACACCCGAAAAACGCCCGGCTATTCTGCTAGTCAAAGATAAATTGAAATCAAGAATAATGTAGCATTCTCAACTTAAAAAGAGTTGCATGAGATTTTGAAGTCGTCTAACACCCGCTTCTTCTATGTGCCCTGTCCCTTCAGGACGTAGGCAATTAGGTCCTGCTAAGGTCCTTCAATTATGTTTTCTGTTGCTTTCACCTGTCTCTTTTTCCCTGTATCTGGCCTGTTAGTATCATGTTCTCCAAGCCTTCCTTCCTTCCTTCCTTCCTTCCTTCCTTATTGCATGTCCCAGGAACTTCGACTGTCTATTCCTGATGCTCAGTATTAATTTCCTTTTTGGTTCCATCATTTCTAAGATGTCATCATTGCTCACATGCTCGATCCATGATAACCGCAGCATCTTTCTGCAGAACCACATTTCAGTTGCTTCAAGTTTTCCCTTCATCTTTGATGATATTGTCCAGCATCCACTGTCATATTGAAGAACTGACAACACATAGCAATCCAGTATTCTCTTCCTTGTTTCTAACGGAACTGTCTTTTTTCTTAATACCTTACTCAACTTCTGGAATGCTTCCTTCGCCATGCCAATTTGCCTTCGGCTCTCTGTGTCGCACTTTCCGTTTTCGGTTATAACACTTCCCAGGTATTTAAATTTTTGTATCTGCTTCCTCTTAGTATCCACGACCTGTATTTGGCATATTGGGCTGCCCTTTTTACTAATGACCATGCATTCGGTTTTCTTGCAGTTTATTTGTAGTCCTTTCTTATCACTCTCTTCAGCTACCTTCTGTAGGAGGTCTTGTAGTTTCCTTTCTGTGTCTGCTATCAGCACTGTATCATCTGCGTTGTTTAAATTGTTGCCTCCGATGAAAAATCCAGACATAACTCTTAAGTCCTCAAAATATTCTCGCTGTACAAGTTGAACAGATCCGGTGAAAAGACACATCCTTGTCTTACGCCTCTTTCTATCTTTGTATATCTGCTGAATTCATTACCTGTCCGTATAAAAGCGGTTCTTGCCAGTAAAGATTCTTGATTATTCTTAAGTCTTTCCCAAATATGTCAAGGCTGCTGAGCATTTCCATCAATTCTTTGTGGCGTGTTTTGTCAAACGCCTTCGCGTCCACACTTACGGCAATAATTATTAGACCAACAATATTTTCAAAAACAAATGATGTATTTCATACTATAGAATGGTTCTTTTGTTATTATTACTTTGCAAAATTTTACAAGGCAGCCAGGAAACCTTTGCTTTGAACAGCCAATAATAAGAAGAGGCTAGCATAGGGAAGAAAGCTCAAACAAAAACTGGACCCCAGAACAGTTCATTTGATGCACATATTATTGTGCAGTATTAAAAAAAGAAGCATACTATTTTCATTTAGAATTATCCACTTGGCAATAAATATTAAAAATAGTATGAAATACATCATTTCTTTTTAAAAACTGGGGTGGCCTAATAATTATGGCCGGTAGTGTATATATAGATATATATATATAGCAAATCTACCGGGTGCGATGGTTAAATTGTCGTTATTTGCCTTGCAAAATTTTGCAAAGTAATAATAACAAAAGAACCATTCTATTTTCATTTAGAATTATCCACTTGGCAATAAATACTAAAAATAGCATGAAAAACATCATAAAACAAAACTGGGGGTGGCCTAATAATTATAGCCGGTAGTGTGTGTATATATATATATGGCGAATTTACAGGGTGCGATGGCTAAATTGTCGCTATTTGCCTTGTAAAAGTTTGCAAAGTAATAATAGCAAAAGAACTATTCTGTTTTCATTTCCACTTAGCAATAAATACGAAAAAATAATATGAAATACATCATTTTTTTAAACTGGCGTGGCGTAATAATTATAATCAGTAATACATGTATATATATATATGTATGTGTGTGTGTGTGTGTGTGTGTGTGTGTGTGTGTGTGTGTGCATATATAAATATATATACCGAGAGAGAGAGAGATAGAGAGAGAGGGGAGGATGAGTATATACTTACATGTCTTTATAAGCACGCATAGCATCTGTAAACACATATATATATTTGTATACATTTATATAAATTTATTTGTGCCTATATAGATATAAAAGTATATTTTTGCATATATATATATATATATATATATATATATATATAGTTTTTTTTGCATATTTATCTGCCTTTCGCTGCGTTTTCTAGCACTATTTCTACATAGTTGTGTGTCTGTATGCGTGAGACTGTCTGTGTGTAAGTGTCTGTGTGAAAGTGTGTGTGGGTGTATGTAATTGGTTTGATAGTTTTCTCGTCTTTCCTTGACAGATCTGATTAGATTATTGGCTCGGCTTATGATTATCATATCCTGAGCAAAACAGGCAACGACAACGTCAAATTAAATGCGAACATCATGAAAAAAAATAACTTAAATTTCTCGATGACGCCGACTTGAAATGCTATTGAAAAAATTGTGACTTTTCTCACGACATTTCAAGAACGTTAGATTACATTTATGATAAACTGTATTCATTATGACCGAGAAGCCCTTTGGAAATACTTTTTTGCGACCACAAACTTTTACACGATGTCATATTTATTTTACATTTATCATCTGTCCATGTTTGTTATTTTTCGTTTTGATTTTATAGATTTGGTCAAGTTCACATTGGTTGTAATTAAGTGAGTGAATATCGAAAGAGGAAGAAATAAAAAATGACAAATTGAATCAAGTTTAAACTCGGCTCCATTTATCGTTAGAAAGATCCTATCTAACACCAGCTTACAAAATTGTCTGAACTCAAACAATGGATATATACTGGAGAGTATATATTTTTAGAAAATACATCTGAAATGAAAAGTAGCCGGTTGTAACATTTTTTCTTCGAAAACTGATGTAATGAATAGGTAATAAATATGCATAAACCTTGGTTCCCCCTTACAGTAATGTGAAGGGCTGGTGTCAGCCATGAATAACCGTCAGACGTCTACAGCTAGAGGTCTACGTCCATGCGTTTATGCGACTATTGGCCTACGTCTACTGACTCAGGATACGTCTCAGGATACTGCATACGACGAGTACCGTCCATGACGTCTACGTACTAGACGGTTGCATTTGCCTAAACCGCTTAATTACCTCGAATATATATATATATATATATATTCTCTGTTTTCTTTTAAGAAAAACTTTAAACACCGGTCATATTTCCGTAATAAATTTATTTCAGTCAATAATTGTTGTTGCCAACAATCACCGACTTCATCAGACGGAAGGCCCTATTCGACTTGTTTCATGTCGTATTACTACGGAATGAAAGTTCAGTCAAGGCCAGGCGGAGGGGGAGGCAACATAGGATAGCCCACTATAATAAGTATTTCCGTTTCCATTTGCCGGGATATAGTGGGAGGAGAAGTTTAATACAAACAAAACAACACGTGACTAATGTCACCAGCAAATTTATACATCAAATCATAATTCAAATTTCTAAGCCAAAATTTTATTTTTATTTTCCTAGCTCTGTGATAAGTTAAATTAGATTAAGTTAAGGCTATTATTTATTTCCTTTTCTCAATTGTTGATAAGATAATTCCATTCTATTTGTTGCAAGACTAGATTATATCCTTGTTATATCTACATTCCTTGAACTTCCATTCCGATAGGTGTCGTTGGTTACCAGCAGTCCTATCTTCTTTCCTACTACCACTCCTGCTAACTTTCCTGTTTTATTAATATTTATTTACTCCCCCGTTCTTCCCATCTTATCCCACTAGTATGCTAATTTTCGCACCTCCTCTTATCTGTCTTCACTAGAGACCATTTTTCAGACTTGGTGTCTACTTCTATCCACTCCCTTCCACTTTCGA
This sequence comes from Ascarosepion bandense, assembly GCA_037127315.1. NCBI lineage: Eukaryota > Metazoa > Mollusca > Cephalopoda > Sepiida > Sepiidae > Ascarosepion > Ascarosepion bandense. Next base: position 973,107 of record JBBBDQ010001862.1, on the reverse strand, counting down.
TTTTCTTTCCTTCGCCCATTTAGGTAGTTTCAACCTCTCCTTCTAAACCTACATATTCTCAATCTTCCTTTATTTATTTAATTTTTCTTTATTTGGTTTCCGTATATCCATTCCTATTGATTAGATAGAGGGTCATTCCTTAGTTCGTTGTTTCAATCAGCTTCGTTAGTTCCGTCAGATATCTGTGCTATCCGTTTCTTATTACTGTTTCAGTATCAGTATATATATATATATATATACTAGCAGTATAGCCCGGTGTTGCTCGGGTGTAATGAAAGCTTTAAAACTAATCCATGGTTCTGGAGATCAGTCTCAGCTTAAAGAATATTTGAGTGAAGTTTGGTGAGAATCGGATAAAAATTGTGGATTTGTATACAGGACATATAGACAGATAAACAGACACACACACAAACATCTTGTCTTATATATATATATATATATATACTATCGACTTTCTTCACTATTGTAAGAACTGCAACCTTGAAACTTCTGAATATCGTTTCTAATGTCTTTGTCTATGAGTGTATCAAATTTGATTAAAATCGGACCACTCCATCTATAACCGAATTATTCGATTATCGATTTTCGATATTTATCGAGAGTACCTCGACATAAAACCTAGCTAAGAACACTCGCAGACGCTTATACTACAACTGTGTAAATTTTCAAGAAAATCGTTTCAGCCGTTTCGGAGTCTATAGGTAACGGACACACAGACACACAGACACACACATACACACACACATACACACGCAGACAATGTTCCATTTATAAATAAGTTTAGATATCCATTTCCAAGATATATCAAAGACTAAAACTAAATATAGGCTAAAAGTGATAGTTGTTTGTTTATCGCGTCTTAGGGGAGGACATCAATGCATGAATTTTGAGTTTTACAATGTCTTAGTAACCAAATTTACCAGAGCTCATATTGCAATATTGAAGCTAATCATTCGCAGGATGTATTCTGTACTTGGCCGGCTTAGGACATTATATATATATATAGTACAGTGCAAAAGTATTAGGACAAGAACAATTTTATCTTTTATGAAGTATAGTGACAATCTATTTGAAAGGATATACACATATTTTTTTTCTAAACATATACTGTTAAATATAACAGACAATGAATGTTTAATTTCAGTTGAAAATAAAGACAAAAATTCTCCAACATTTGGATAATTATTTATTGATTTGCTTCTAAGCTTTCGGCTCACATGAGCCATCTTCAGAGAGGTTATTAAGACGGTAATACAATAACATCCACCATCACCGACGATTTTATTTTGTGTTGACATAAAAATCCGCTTGGCAACGGCAATAGTTACCAAAAATAATAATAAACGCAGTTCTTAAATTTGCGATGCGGTTTTATGACATCACACCGCGGGATAGCGCGAAATGACAACACAACCATGTAGTCAAATGCAATGTAATATGTTATGTCCGGATTTAAAAGTGATTTTATTGAGTGTTGGTAGTTGAGATTTGATCTACATGGCCTCCAATATCTGCAGGTTCCTCTTACTGTGTGTATGAGTAAGGATTACCGTATTGTTGACCAAAATCTGTCTGATATTACCTACATGTTCATGCTTTTTAGAGAAATGTTGTTTAATTGTACTCTGATAAGAAAGATGACATGTAAGTCTACGGGAGAGCGTGGTTGTAGTAAAACCAATATATGTACTGGGTTTTTTAATTAGTATCAGAGATGCAATCTCTGAATGGGCATGTAAATTGGTACACTACATTGATTTTTTTTGTAGAGGATTTAGTTTAGTGCTTGTAACAACACAGATGAAAGCAAAACAGCCGCTTCAAAAGTGTGATCCAATAAAAAGTGCTCGGTAAATAAATTCAGCAAGAAGAAATAGAGCACAATATATACTTAGCAAATAAGCTGTCACCTTCTATCTGAAGATACCTCATGGTTGAAACCCGGGTAGCTTGGAGTAACAGCCTATTTGCTATATATATATATATTATTTTGAACATTATTTTTACCGATACTCGTATTTAAGTAGATATTCTGTTTTTAATTAAACAGTATTTTTATATTTATATCCACCGGCCTGATTATTTACGATAAATTTTTATTACGAAAATGTGTGCTCTCCAGCAGGATTCGAACCTGCGATCACTTTTACATAGGGGAAGCATAGGGGAAGCATAGCATTTGATCTAGTATCGTCTTGACCACTCGACCATGAATAGCCTCTTGATCAGACGAGGTTTTTATCATGTTTATATAACATACATATATCGTAATAAAAATTTATCGTAAATAATCAGGCCGGTAGATATAAATATAAAAATACTGTTTAATTAAAAACAGAATATCTACTTAAATACGAGTATCGGTAAAAATAATGTTCAAAATAATTCATTACAAATTGTCGGTTGCTTATAACAAAGTTTCGTTAAAATTCGTTAATTTCTGTAACATGTCTATATATATATATATATATATATATATATATATAATTTCTCAGTCAACCTCAAATGGAATGATTAGATTGAATCCATAGCTAGGTTCCATTTATTGGGTCAGGGTGCTTTTCTTATTTTAATCCATCTTGCAAATATATAAATCTACCAACCGCCCGTGTATTGCTAGTCACACAGTGAGGAACAAGCTGATATTTAGTTTTGACTGATTTATTAGTTTGTCCCAAAAGTTCGTAAACACTTGCAAAAAATTGAAATTTTACTCGCCAAGTAATCTAAGGTTGCGAGAAGACACTTGCAAAAAATTGAAATTTTCCTCGCAAAAACAAAGGTTATTGATAAAAATAAAGACTGTCATCGTCCAAGACTTTCTGCCATCGATCTGCAAGCTTTCGGATCTGGTCAAACTACCATTCAGCCGGCATTCGAATCAAAGAATTCTTGACACACTTCCTCGACTTCAGAAAGTGTTGCATTGAGCGGAAAAGGCCGTAATCTGATGGAGCACACTCAGGACTGTAGGCTGGATGTGGCAGAACCTCAACGCCGTCCAGCTCTTCAAACTTGTCTTTGGTCTTCCTGACGGTGTGTGGCTTGGCATTGTCCTGCTGCATCAAAGCGCGCTTTCGGTTGGTCAGAGGCGGGTACTTTTGCTTCAACTTTTCGTAGACCTGCTCATGTTATTAACAGTAAAGTTCGGCACTGATGGCACGACCATTCGGAACCAACTCAAAATGCATCAAACGCACAACATTGCTTTCTTGCCGAATCGATCTTGTTTTAGAACCGACGATGTCTTTTGCCTTTTCTGAACCCATCGTTTGTCTCGATTGTGCTGGACCAGATAGACCCATTTCGCAAGTTTTTACAAACTTTTGGGACAACCTAATAGCTTGCTAATCATTTTACAACGTTGAAGACTGGTTAATAGAGATGTGTTATGTTGTATTTCTGCTTCTTATCGGGTTAGTAAGTTATTTAATTAGCAACGTGCAATTCACTTTGCCATAATCTAAGATCATGATTTCTAAACCAAGTGACTTTACACAAAAAATAGCAAATGGGGCCCGTAGTAATGCTTTAAAATTCTATAAACCAATTTCACTTCGGAACGGTTTTTACAACTAAAAATAAAACCAGGGTATGACGGTAAACTGCATCCAGCAGCAAGGCCTCTGATTGGGGAGGTTGTGAGGAGCATAGAACCACCTCTTAATTGCTGTTGTTCTCAGATCCACTCTGCCCCGGAGTGGTAGCAGCAGTTAGAGTCCCAGATATGGGAAAATAATCCCTAAACTGGTGTCAAAACACCGTGAAAGTATAAAAAAAAGACTTTTATAGAAATATATGCATAAAAATAGAATTTTATAGGAAAATATACATTTTTGAATGAAAAATATTACTTATAATACATTTTTGAATGAAAGATTTTACTAACAATAGATTTTTGAAAAAAAATATTATAATAACACATTAAAAAAAATATGACCAGCAATACATTTTTGAATATAGAACTAGAATATTTTCAGTTTTCTAAAATAAAATAAAACTAAAAAAAAAAAAGATTTTATCAAACTCTGACGAAATCTACCTTCTTACTATAACAGAACATTAAAAAATACCTTAAGAGCCCACCTTCTTGGCATTAAATGACCCACAGAGGTATTGATATGCCATTAAACAAAAGTCAAACTCAAACTGAAGGAATTTCTACGCCTCTTTGAAATATTAAAACTATATAAACCCGGTTTAAAACTAACAAAATCGACACCAAGTTATAGAAATTAGTGTCTATTTAACGGTACCAATTGTTTTGATTGTAATCTTTTAAATGGACTATGATGCTAGGGTACATGAATGTTCTATATACTTAATCAGCAGTGGTGAACAAGTAACTTATAGTCAGGTTAGAGGGAGATAACTCATGTTTACCAAAGAGGCTTCGCACAAAGGAATAAGAATAATATACTCTAATGATCGTAATAAAGGGCTCGGTTCGAAACTCCTAACAATTGAAGAAGGCCGGAGCGTAAAACGGCCAAAACGTCGTACAAATGGCAACAAAGATGAGGGCAATAATCTCTCATGTGTTTAACATCTGCTTCAGGGAAATAGAAAATCATGTCAATTACTTCTCTAAATAATGACCTGAATATTTGATATCGAAATGCCGTGTTAAATTTATTAAGCTCAAATATTCAACGATGTATTATAGATATTATATATGGATTTATTATAGTCCTTGAAGTCTGAAAGAGTTAAATCAGTTGTTCATTTAAGAATTAGGGTTAATCAGAGAATTTAATTAATAACATTATGAACTTTTCCTGACTATATATACCACATTATAGAAAGAAATATATAACAAAAAGTGATTGTAAGATTGATATTTCGTACCAAAATATTCTTTATCTTTTTAATCCGTCGTGCACATTAAGAAATCTACTATTCATTTGTACATTGAATAGTAGATTTTCTATTCTATTCTATTCCATACCATGACACTACTTTTGCTTTGAGTGCTTTGTGTGTTCTGCTTTCGTATTGAGCTCTTTATTAAGGTTTTGGTCTTGTTTTTTTTCTTCTTTCTTTCTTACGAATGCTTGACTTTTTGTTCAGGTACTTCGTTTGTTTCTTTTTTCTTCCCCTTCTATTCCTTCCGGTTTCGTTCCCGGTGGGTTTCAAAACGATTTAATTTGTAGTTTAATTATTGATACGCTTGACAGAATTAGTTCTGTTAATATTGGTATTATTACTAAAATTAATATTACTATATATATATATATATATATATATATATATATATCAGCATGCAGTATGGGCATAGAATAATCCAAAGGAGTATCCAGTACATACAGTGGTAGGATAACTCTCTAAGAAAGCTCTAAATAGATATGTATATAAATACATATAGAGCAAATATAAGAAAAATTAAGGCAGACACGTTATTTCATGGTAAATCGGAAGTATGGGGCCTATTTCAGGCAAACCATCATCAACTTCCGTCTTTATTGTACAAAGAATTTTACACGAATTCTTTGTACAATTAAGACGGAAGCTGATGATGGTTCGTCTGAAATAGGCCCACACTTCCGATTTTCCATGAAATAACGTGTCTGTCTTAATTTTTCTTTTATATATATATATATATATATATATGTGTGTGTGTGTGTGTGTGTGTGTGTGTGTGTGTGTGTGTGTGTGTGTAGCCACATTTATAAGCTGTGATACAGCCAAACAGGCTTGTGTGTGGATGGCTAATATATTATGCTCTCATTACGATTGAGCTGTCTAGAGAAAGAAATTTTACAAACAGTTTTCACTTCTGCGATATAAGCAATACTCTTCAGAAATGAACTGCTTATATACAACACGTTAAAATTTCCCTTCTCTAATTCAATGCGCCTAAGGTTTAGCGGGTAACGACTCCGACTGATACCGAATCAGTCGAGTTTCGATCCCGACCAGAATCTAGTGGATGTGTCTAGCCACACTGATGAGCTGTGATACAGCGAAACAGGCTTGTATGTGGATGACTAATAAAGAATTTTATATTGTATATATATTATACATATATATGTATATACATTTTATATATATATACATCAGTCTTTTTATATAAAAATGATAAGTATTTTTTATATTTGTAATTATATTATTACTTTATAAATATTTTCAAATATATATATATATATATTTGTTAAATTAGAGGAAGTGTTTCATTATTTTCTTGTTCGAATACTAATTTAGTGAAGTGTGTTTCGTCGATGTTTCCATGATAAATATTCCGTTAAATTAAAATCACTGATTAATATGGCGAGCCTGAAATATCCATTAACATCAACTATCAACATTTGTCACTTATTTAATTAGATGCTGGATTTAATTATCACTCCACCATTAAAAAGTAAATATTTTTGCACAGAAAAGAGACACCATTATATGGCGTCTAACAAAAGTGCCTTCCAAAAGCTAAGCAAATTATTAAGAAACATGAAATTTTGGTCGAAGCAAAGGAAATTGTTTTGAAATGTTATGTGATAACTGTTCTCTTAATTGGTAATGAATACTCAACAATCTCTTCTATTAATTAAGAGTGTCCTATTCACAGAACTTCGTTTTTCTGCCAATGTACTGATTTTAACTTATTTCGGGATTTGTTGATGATGTCCATTTAAGTGAACTTTTTAAACTTCCCGTTGAACATTAACCCACAGGGATTTTTTCTTTTGTGAAAACGAGTAACTAAGCTTTTTACATTTATACGGGGTTTACACTGGAAACTAGCCTAGGAGCAACTGTTTTTTTTTTCTTATCTCCCTCATGGACTTTTCCTATATCAACAGTTCCCAACTCCTTATTTATACTAATGAAACAATTATTTATTCCTTTCCTAATAGTAAATTTGACAAGCAAGACAGAAAAGAAAATATATTATAATAACACATTTTAAAAAAAATATGACCTGCAGTACATTTTTGAATATAGAACTAGAAGAAATTTTCAGTTTTCTATAACAAAATAAAACTAAAAAAAAAGATTCATAATCTGTAATGTGATCGATACCGACTTGGCAGAGCGGCTGCAGTCACTCTCTCACCGGCGTGATGTGGCTTCCCTGCGCCTTTTCTAAAAATATTTTCACGGCTTCTGCTTCAATGAACTTAGATCACTGGTTCCCCTAGGTACGAATTTGCACGAGATACTAGATTAGCAACTAGGTCCCACCCTTTTACAGTGAAATCGATAAAATGTAACCGCAATTTCTACTCGACAGCTACTTTTCTCGCACTTCGCGCCTGTGGAATTCCCTTCCACATACTTGCTTCCCATACAGCTACAATCTCCAGGATTTTAAATGTAAGGTCAATTGACACCTTCTAACACACTAACTAGCACCCATTCTTTCAAACACTCTTCCTATGTACCTCCTTACCCGTCTATCACCCTCCTTCTGACATTTTCTATATCTAACCACTCTTTCTCATCACTTTCCCCTATTTAACCCCCTGGGCAATAGTGCTAGTCGAATGTCGTGCTTGGGGTGAAATGATTTTAAAAGATCAATTGTTAACTGGGGTGAGAAATGGCTTTTAGATTTTATAATTATTGCCAAGGTGGCAGTACAATACCTGATGATGTGTGCTGATATATCTAAAGAACAATATCCTTTCTAATTGATATTGCAAACAATAGAAACACAAATAAGACATAATAACAATAATGAGAAAGAGAGAAGAGGTTAAGTTGCTATAGTCGCAGGGGGCCCAATCCAATCATAATCGTTAATGACACTCCGATGTATCAACCACCTCCCAACATGGGCGGTTGCCTGAGGTAGATGCGGTACCAGGCCATTTAAGTGATAGCAACCATCCTTTTAGCTCGGACAAAAATTCTATCGGATTTTCCCCAGACCAGATCTTACCCTTCGGCTTAAGCCTCTTCCATCACCTATTCCTGATGACTGCCTTTACTAATTCCAGGTGCACTAGTTTAGTTATTTGTTGTGGAAGTCTCGCGAGTCCAGTAAAGACACGTTGAATTTCCAGTGTCCAGCCAATCTAGGCTTACTATCTAACGCTATCTGGGCACAAACAAGTTTGTGGTCCGAATAGATTAACCAGTAGAACGTGGGGCAATTAAGCAAATCTAGATCCACCCTTCTCACTAATATTCTACTCAGGTAACTAACTACCTGGGTAGATGATCAATTAAATGCCTACGTCCACATCTCCCCCTCTCAATATTATCAACCCGGTATCTAACTATATGAACCAGACTTCGATCATTCGACACCCCGCTAGTTCCCCGCCCTCTATCTAGCTTAGAATCCAGGATGATATTTCAGTCCCCCACTAAGAAAAGGCACGAAGAATCCCCCAGGAACGGCCGCAACTAGAGGAAAAATGAGAGATGCTCTGCCCAATCGTTGGGCGCATATACCGCAACGATCTGAAATGAAATATTGTTCACGGTATTATCGACAAGGATCGACCACCCGCCCGCGCCGACATAAACTTGCATCCAGGGTACGTTTAACCAACAAGGAAACTTATCTAGGTTGCTGGTTCCCGTATGCTAAATAGACAACAAAGTCGCTCGACAGCACACGAGCAACAATTTAGCAAACAAAGTATGTCTCCTAGATTGTAGCCACATCAACACCAAAGGACAAACCACGAAGAAGGCAGACAGCCTTACCCCTATGTTTCTGGCATCTTCGCATTCATGCTGGCTAGCTTGATAGACATTTTACAAGTGGTATCCCTTATACACAGACTGGAGGAAAATATACTAGAGTCAGAACAACTTATGGACGTAATTCGTCCGTCTAGGACAATATCGCCGACGTCTGTCGTGTATGTCTATTGTAAAGCCCTATACAAAGAGGAGTGGAGAAATTTCGGTAGCCATTTCCATTCACAAAAATGACATTTTTCTTTAACTCAGGTGTTCCTACCTGGGACATTCAAATTTTCAGAAACGTGTCCTTTGCCCAGGTTATGTGGTTCCACATTCTTAAATCCCCCCACCCCAGTGTTTCATATCACTGTTATTACTTCGGCGGCGTCTGGAAAGTTGTTTGGATATTCGACAGACTTCCCGTCAACCGAGGACAATTTAAACATTGGTCTCAAAAGGGCCTTTCGCTGTGAGGACAGGTCCCTCTCATGGGCTGGCCTGTCCACCTCACACGTTTTCTTTTCTTTGTAATATTCTGTTTTTATTTTTAACTCTTTTTCTGTTCCTTGTGAAGAGCTAGGAGATGGTTTCGGGGAATTTGGGGTGATGGTTCTTCTAAACTTGAATAGTGTTTTTTCTTGTTCTATCACAGGCAAAGCAGAGACAGATTGCGTGCTTGGTGAGGCATCCAAGGCCCTTTTCACAGGCGAAGCAGAGACAGATTGCGTGTTTGGTGAGGCATCCAAGGCTTTTTCACAGGCAAAGCAGAGACAGATTGCGTGTTTGGTGAGGCATCCAAGGCCCTTTTCACAGGCAAAGCAGAGACAGATTGCGTGTTTGGTGAGGTATCCAAGGCCCTTTTCGCCTTGCTATGATCTGCTTTCACTTCTCTCCTCATCTTCTCTCCTCCGTTTTAGTGACGATGGACGTGATGGAGGCATTTCCTTCGACCCCATTACTACTGGAGGTTGGGGTGATTTCATCAACTCCATCTGCAGCAGCTCAATCTCGCGATATTGATCCTTCTTTGGAAAAAGCTGTTTCTTTTTTTCCACTAGTGAGATATCTTTTTGTTGGGGCGTCCTCCTGAAGAGAAAGAGTTGTTGTTTTCTTTCCGCTTTTCACAAACTCAGTTCATTCATTTCTACTAACTGCCTGGCCGGTACATGCTTCCTCCTTTGACGCTGTTGCAATTTTTTCCACCGGCGAAACCGGTTCCACCACAAGATCTTTTGTGGGGCACATTTTCGTTAAGTGTCCCTCCGCACCACAAGTCCAACAGTGAGGTCTTCGGCTCTCCATAAACCTTACTGTCCCGATACACAGAACAAGTGGAATACTATCAAATTTCTCTCAGTCCAAGAGAACTTGCAGACCAGCATCCTTCATCGGAACGCCTACTTTGCTAGCTACTAAAGACACCTCCTCTACCGCTCAAAACTGCGAAAAAATACTGCCCATATGGTCACATGAAATTTCCAGCGGAGCACCATGGAAAATCACTGTAGTTTTTCTCCTGCCCATATACTCCGTCTGGAGCCGTACATTTTTCGTCATTAGGACGCTGCTTGCTAATATTTCGCCTCATGATATGACCAAAAAAGACGTCCCACATAGCCTTCTTGCCAAAATTTTTAGCACTATCTTTAGGCTTTTTAGGGCCTCCTCTGTTGTCAACTGCTGACACCGTTTTCACATCGCATGTCAGCAATTCGTCGCAATTACATTTTCGCCTCCGGTATGGCGACTCATTTCCATTAATAAATGACGTATATATATGACGCGTCTTTCTTTTCTAGTGCCCCGCTCCACACCGACGTAGATGTCGACACTGCGGGTTGAAGATTTGGCTAGGGAGACTCGATCATAGCAGTCTCACCACAGCATAAAAAAGAGGTGAAATCAAAACCGAATCCGTAAGACGAAGACAATAATAACATAAAAAAAAACAAATGCACTTACTATGTACATAAGTTTCTCGTCAAAACAATTCAACATAAACAAATCAGTAAGACTCTCATTGACATTCCAAATCCCAGAGGGCTATTAACATTTATTTACATACCTATTTCGGTCCACAGACCATGCCATCGTTAAGATCGCTGGAGGGGTGTCAGCTGCTCTACGACACTTTTCCCCCTGAAATGTTTCGTTTCTGGCGTCTCTTTCAGCTTTCTCGTTTACGTTGTCTACAAAATTTAGTCCGTGTTCTGTCAGGGGTATTTCTTCAATCTCTAATTTAAAACATTAAAGGCTACTCATTTTTCATTGACAGAGGAGTAATATGTTTTCGCGTTTATTTACTTTACAAAGTTTATTTTGAAAATCTTTCTGAGAATAATATAGATGTGCTTGCTGTATAACCATTTCATAATTATCGCTCTAAGCTTATTTTCATCCTTGGATTTACCTTAATATGAATAACATTTATTTTAATACGTCATTTGTAAAACGTAATAAAAGCACGATACATTAAATTCACAACGTTTAATTGCAAGATATTTTCTTAATTCTTGCCTAGCATCCGATGCCTGTCATTTTAAATCTACTTCAGACGACAAAACCGTCTTGAAATCTAAATTGTCCGCGTTGAATATACTTGTGAAACTAATTTTAATACCAAAAATCATTAGTAAATCCTCTTTTTTGATTTGGGAATATTTTTGTTACGCTGGTAGAAGCGTCCTTAGACGTGATAAACAACTTTTAGTTTTCCATCATTTTGTTTTTGAAGCAATACGGCCCCTAACATAAAGTGGCTAGCGTCACTTGCTACATACATTTTCTTATTCGGGTCATAACGCATTGATGAAAGATCAGAAAGAAGAGTCGCTTTTAATGTCTGAAATGATTTTTCGCATTCTTCATATTATACCAATTTATAATCTGTTTTCAACAGTTTATTCAAAGGTGCTCTGAGCTCATTCATGTTAGAAATGTAATTACTATCGTATCCTAAGTATACATGTAAGGAAGCAATATTTGTAGGTACTGGCATGTTTTTTTATAGCACTTGTTCTGTTAGGATCCGGCCTTCTACTTTTGTCCTCACTGATTTGACCTAAACACTTAATTTTTGGTAGAAAGAACCCACACTTTTCTATGCTAAACTTAAAACCGTAATCCTTTATCTATTTAAACACCTCGTTCACGTGCTTGGCATGTTAATTACGGTCTATACTTTCAATTAACATATGATCGAAATATGCCGTAACGTAATCCAAGCCACTTATCATCGTGTCCATGATTTGTTAAAAAATTGCAGGTGATACTTTTACTCTGAATGATAAGTTGTTATACTTAAACTGACTGTTGTGCGTATTTATGGTTAATATTTATCACACTCCTCGTTCATGGGAATTTGAAAATATGCTTCCGAAAAGTCTAATTTAGAGAATATATTTCCTCAATTCAGCTTTGCAAATATATCTTCTGCTGAAGGTAAAGGATAATTAAGCTTTTTCAGGTATTCATCTAGTCCTATCGAGTAGTCAGCGCAGACTGATTTTTTTTCATAACTTATACTCCTGGCTTCGTCCATAAACTGTAATTTGCTTTTTCTATAATGCCTAATTTTTCTAGACGTTCCAACTCTTTGTCTATGTCTTCTAGTATGGTGAATGATACTGGTCGCTTAGGTCTAAACAATGCGGTTACCTTTTCTTTTAACTCAAGCTTTGTTTTAACCTAAAACAAAAACCTAGACCTTCAGAAAAAATTGCCTTTAAATACAGTATCAAATTTTCTGAGTAATTAAATGATCAAACAACATTGTTACAAAATGTGTTAATAGGAATGTTGAATAAATCAAACTTCTTTCATCCAATCTGTAACGAAAAAATTCTGCGTTTGCTGCATGACATAAGCTATTAATTTTTTCTTTTTTTCCAGCGAAACTAACATTGAAATAAATTTCACCAAAAAAATTCAAGTTTTCTGCCTAATACAAATTTGGCAATTTTTTTAGAATTGCATAATGCCGGTCTACCAATTTTATTCCATGGATCCACATTAATAATTATCAAGTCTGGGCCTGTGTCAATTTGCATTTTTAATTTCGTGTCATTTAATCGGGCGTTTATGAATTTTTATTTTTCCTGCTGACCATCACCGAGTATATATACCGAGCTCTCGACAAGAATGGTGAAGCGCGAACCGTCGCCTTGGACATATCTAAAGCGTTCGACAGAGTATGGCATGCCGGCCTTCTACGGAAACTGCGAAGATTCCGCCTGAATCTATCCTGCACATATATAAATCTACCGTCCGCCCGTGTATTGAATACTGCTGCCACATCTGGTCGGGTGCCCCTGCTATTCTCCTCGGGCTTCTTGACAAAATACAGCGGAGAATCTGTAATGTGATAGATACCGACTTAGCTGATCGCTTGCAGTCACTCTCTCACCGGCGTGACGTGGCTTCCCTGTGCCTCTTTTATAAATACTTTCACGGTTCTGCTCGGATGAACTTAAATCCCTGGTGCCCCCTAGGTGTGAATTTGCACGAGATACTAGATTGGCAACTAGGTCCTACCCCTTTACAGTGAAACTGACAAAATGTAACCACAATTTCTATTTCAACAGCTTCTTTTCTCGCACTTCCCGCCTGTGAAATTCCCTTCCGCATGATTGCTTCCCCGACGGCTACAACCTCCAGGAGTTTAAATGTAAGGTCAATAGACACCTCCTAACACACTAACTCGCACCCATTCCCTCCAACCCTCTCCCTACGTACCTCCTAACTCGTCTATCACCCTCCCTCTGACATTTCCTATACCTAATCGCTCTATGTAAGCCCCTGCGCTATAGTGGCAGTGGACTGCCTTGCTTGGGGCGATATGATTAAAAACAAAAACAAAAATAAATAACCTGTTTTACCCATAGTAAAACGAACCATATTCATTGATTTTCTGTTGGTTGTCTTTTACAAAAAAAATTTAAGACTATTATAATCAAAGTTGAAGCATTTTTTATATTTGAATGGACAATCTTTGTATAGAAGTAAATGACCACAACCGTAGCATTGATTTATTTTAACTTTCCTAATTGTGGTTTTACTTTTCGGATATATAATATGCCCCTCGTTCAATATTTGCGTTATCTTTTTTTAAGTTTACAATTCTCTGATATTCTCCACCCAATTTTTGTAGAGTTATTTCCTGGTCTTGCTCCAACGTTTATAAGAGTCTTGCTCGTATGTCTGTTTTGCTTAGTGAGGTTAATCCTTGCACAAAAATTAAACAATTAAACATATCCGTCATTAATTCATTCAGTCGGAACTTTTCCCACTCCTTATTCACTGTACTTGCCAACGTTTTGTAATCTTCATCGTTGTTCTTTGATAAATTTAAACAACGTGTTGAATAAAGAACTACGTTCTTCAAGAATTTTATACAATGTCTGAATGGTTTATTCAAACCTATATTCTCCACGTCGTTTAGTTAGAATGAAGATTCTGTATTTTTCGTATCAGAATTAGTAACCTTATTTAATAGTAAACGAATTGTATTATCGTCCGTTCATTTCAAGCAGTCTTTAAAAAATATTTTTTTAATCATTTCACCCCAAGCAAGATATTTCACTGCCACTATTATGCAGGGGGTTACATAGGGGAAAGTGATAAGATTGGTTACTTATACGAAATGTCGGAAGGAGAGTGATAGACGGTGGAGGATAACAAGGATGGGGGCGGGGTAGATGGGAAGATAGTATGAGGGAATGGATGCGAGTTAGTGTGATAAGAGGTGTCTATTGACCTTATATTCATGAAGATTGTAGCTGTCGGGTAAGCAAGTATATGGAAGGGTATTAACATGTGGGAAGTTCGAGAAAAGAAGCTGTTAGAGAAGAAATTGCGGTTACATTTTTTTCTGTTTCCCTGTACAAGGGTGGGACCTAGTTGCTAATCTAGTATCTCGCGCAAATTCATACCTAGGAGGAACTAGTGATCAAAGTTTATCGGAGCAGAAGCCGTTAAAGTATTTATAGAAGAGGCACAGGGAAGTTACATCACACCGGTGAAAGAGTGACTGCAGCTGTGATGCCAAGTCGGTATCGATCACATTACAGATTCTCTGTTGTATTTTGTCAAGAACCTCGAGGAGAATAGCAGGGGCACCCGGCCAGATGTGGCAGCAGTATTCAATACACGGGCGCATGGTAGATTTATATATGTGCAGGATTGATTCAGACGGGAAAAACTTCCTGGCCCTGCACAGAGAACCGACTTTCTTAGCAGCGGATTTATCAATTGATTCGATATAGTCATTCCACTTGAGATCCGCTGAGAGTGTGAAGCCAAGGAGGCGTAGTGTTTTACTCTCAGGGAGGGTATATCCTCAAATCTGCACTAAGAAGCATCTAATGTAACCTCCTCTTCAGCTTTATATGTAAAGTTTCCAATTGATTGACACACAAGATTCTGCGAAACTGTAGTTGATTTATCTGGGCTAGTCTATTTTTTGAGAAAATTTATATCGTGTAACAAGTTGTTTTTCTTGCCGTTTTTTTTTTTGTTTGAAAAATTCAAGGAAACATTTCTGGAAGTCACCCATTTTAACATTTACTGTAGTTCCTGATTATTTTTAAATTATTGTCAATCTGTTCGTTTTCATTAGTCTATACATATGTTTTTGGGGTAAAATTGCTCTCTGAGTTTTCAACGCCAAATCTATTACTATAGATTTGATTGTTTGAAATCTACCTAGCCAAATTTGCTGTATATAGATTTTTTATCGATATCGTCGTCTTCAGTCGATTGTATCGCCGACGTGGCAGTACAATAGATAATGTCTGCTGAAATATCTACAGCCCAATATCTGTGCTAGTGAATATTAAGTACAAACAAAACAAACAGAAATAAGTCAGAACAACTATAATTTGAAAGAAAGGACAGTTAAAGTTGTTACAGTCGCAGAGAGTACAGTCGATAATAATCGTCAGAAGACCGAGACAGATGCGACACAAGGCCAATTAACATGGTAAAATCGAACCAGTAAGCTCAGACAAAAATTACTTGCCTGCTTTTCCCCAGACTGGACTTTGCACTTAGGCAGAGCACCGTGTGGGTTTTTCTTCACCCGGATGCAGTGAGTCCGGCAAAGGGAACGACTAACGCACGGAGTCGATACGCTCAGATTCTCAATGGTAGTCCGAATTCTTTACGGCCTCACCACGTGGGTAAAATCCGGAGACAGATGTTGCACGAGGCCAATTAACGTGGGTAAACCAGGGCCCGTATGCTCGGACAAAAAACAATTGCCTGCTTTTCCCCAGACGGGACTTTACATTTCGGCAGGACCTCGTCTGGGTTCCTCTCCGCCCGAAGGCTGATAATCAGACTAAGTGATCGACTGACGCTCACATTCGTCCCCTCAGATTCTCAATGGCAGTCCGAATTATTTATGGCCTCCCCTCATGAGCAAAAGTCCGAGATAGATACTGTACAAGGCCAATTAACGTAGATAACATCGAACTAGTAAGCTCGGACAAAAAATAGTTACTTGCTTTTCCTTAAACAATATATATATATATATATATATATATATATATATATATATATATCAACTTATTTAGAAATAGAATTTTGTCTGTGTGCGTGTGTATGTGCGTGTGTGTCCGTTACCTATAGACTCCGAAACGGCTGAAACGATTTTTTTGAAAATTTACACAGTTGTACTATAAGCGTCTGCGAGTGTTCTTAACTAGGTTTTGTGTCAAGGTAGCCCCGATAAATATCGAAAATCGATAACTGAAAAAATCGGGTTATAGAAGAAGTGGTCCGATTTTAATCAAATTTTATACACTCATAGACAAATACATAAGAAACAATATTCAGAAGTTTCAAGGTTGCTGTTCTTACAATAGTGCAGGAAATCGATAATATATATATATATATATAAGGCAAGATGTTTGTGTGTGTGTCTGTTTATCTGCATATATGTCTGTATTTTTTCAGCCCTTTTGTTTTAGTATTTGCTTCGGGGTTGGCCCTAAGTAGGTATAATTGTAGGTCTTAGTCTCAGCCATGATACCATTTACTCAGAGGACTTACTTAGCCTTCAAAATTCTGTTTACGACGAAAAAGGTTATTTGATATCGATACCAGGAAATCAAAATTTGACTTACATCCATTCGTTTTTCTTTCAGTTTAAGGTTTCGCTTTAACTGGAAACAACTATTGCTTTTTAGTCTTTCGTGCAAAAAAAAAAAAAAAAAATCTAAAGAAAAAAATCCATCTACTAAATTCTAAAGTAACGTTTAATATCCATAATTAGATTAATTATAAAAACTGTCCTTAACACACACATTAAACTTCAACTATTACCATAAAGACTAACACACCTATTATCTATTCACCTATTACCTTAAATATAAACATTCAATATTTCCTCCTACATAAAATTTTAATTATTACGCACTTATTACCTACTTACCTCTTACCGAAAACAAAAAATCTTTAACATTAAAATTTGCCTCTTAGATTAAATTTTACCGCAAACGGTGATTTAATTAAAATTTGAAATTTAATAGAAAAAATCGGTTTCCAAACTGTGATCTAATTAAAATTTATAATTTAATGGAAAAAACGATTTCCTAAATCCAAAATTAAGGTTAAATATACAAATTTAGATTGTTTATAAAAATTCTGCTTAAATACAAAAATATTCTGTACAGAATAAGCATCCTACCCCTAACCTGTTCCTCTAAGAAATCCTAAAGGATATAGTCTAGTCACATGATATATAAAAAAAAACTTACACTCTAGCTGCTAATGTTAAATCTGTCTATAAATCAAATACACTCGTTAATCAAACATTCTCACTACCCACACCACTCTCCTCAAAATTCTAAATGTCAAACAAAGTGAACTTGTTCCCTTATCACTAACCCCGCCCCGCCAACAACATTTACACAACTGATCAATTATAAGAAAAGAAAGTTAAAATTAAAAATTTAATAGCAAAAATCGGTTTCCAAACTGTGATCTAATTAAAAATTAAAAAATTAATAGCACAAATCTATTTCCTAAGTCCAAAATTAAGATTAAATATGCAAATTTACATTAATTAAATAGACTCTGCTTAAACACAAAAATATTCTGTACAAAATAAGCATCCCACCCCTTACCGTCTCTTCTAAGAACTCCAAAGGATATAGTCTACTCACAAGATAATAAAAACTTACATTCTAACTGCTAATGTTAAATCTGTCTAGAAATCAAAGACTCTCATTAATCAACCATTTTAACTACCCACACCACTTTCTTCAAAATTCCAACGGTCAATACACGTGACGTGTTCCTCTATCACTAATCCCCACCAACACCCCAAACACAACTGACCAAATATAAGAAAAGAGGCTTTCCATTCCTATACATACCGCCTGATGAGACATTGAAGTTTCAATGTCGAAACAAATGTTGCTTTGTAGTGGATATATATTAAAAAAATTATGTACATGTTCTAAAATATAATTTATAATAAATATTCACAGCTCTATATAGTATATATCGAGCACTGTTTTAAATTAATGTTTTGGAGGTTGTAAAATTTCTTTCTTCGCTCTGTATTCACTCGGATATATATATATATATATATATATATATATATATATATATATATATATATGTGCCACGATAACTAGGCGTATATTAAGGTGTTTTGTAAAATATGTATTTTATTATAATAGATTAAAATAGAAAATGGTTAAGAATAGAAAATAGTTTAAAAACATATTTGACAAAAGTGAAAAAAGAAGAGGAAAATAATTAAATAAACGCTTTTTCTTTTATGAGGAAAATTGTGGAAGAGACAAGGTTATCCGATGACTGTTTTAAATCCTACCACTCTTCCGGTAAATATTTGACTCAGTGATTTAATGTGATAAAGAGATAAGTTCAGGAAATAGAGTTCGGGAGGTGGGTTTTCTAATGACCAGGTCAAAGGCTGTCTTTTACTGTATCTCGACCACACATTAAGAATTTTCCGGCGGAAGCTTCATTAAGATATAAAAAAAAGATAACTTAAATTTCAGACTTACAGTCGGCAATGTTTATCACCGGTGGTCTAAAGCATTTCCGGATTTCCGGATTTCCGGATCAATTTTAAATAAATTCAGGTAATTTTTCCGAGTCAGTCGAGTAGAGTAGAGTAGAGTAGAGTGAGAGAGTCAGTTAAGTGAGTCATTCAGTTGAGTGAAGTGAACCTCCGTTCGTCTTGTTTCGGTCAGTTCGGATTTGTTGATCTCCATTAATTAGAGTTAGAGCTGTGTGTCACATTCGCCTGCCCCAACCGAAAAGGCTAACTCTAAACGAAATAAAGCATCCTTTCAACTCATCCAATTTGTGGAATTGTGTTCCTTATAGTTTAATCTTGTACCCCCAGCTTGAGCCTCCGACATTTTCAACAAATTTCCGGCAAACATCACAGCGTGGAGAACGGCCGCCGGAGAAAATTGTTCGGACAGTCCGTTGGTACATATATATATATATATATATATATATATATATATATATATATATATATCGGTTTATTTATCGGTTTATATTTTATGAATATATATCGGTTTCAAACAATCCAAAAACTTATACATATAATCATCAATATTTCAAAAGCTTTTATAATTGCTGTTTCCGTTGAAAACATTAGAATTTAATGAACTTGAAGTTAAAATACGAATTGCACACCTCTGTAAACGACTCATAAGTATCGATATACTGATCGCAGCCATTGTAATTTACGGGGAAAATTTACGAAACAGCAAGTTCCGGTTTACAAAGAATCCATCGAAACTTGAAGAGGAATGTTAAGAAACTCAATAGGCATAAAATCGCTATACCTTTTAATAAGATATTTTGAAGGAAGAATTGCTACCTAGTCGCTGGTGAGGGAATGGACCGATTTCAGAATGGTCCGTCTACGAAACTCTGTAATCGGACGCCTAAAGGTAACATTAGTCAGCTAAGTGATAAACCTGTTTCTTGTATTAATTCAATAAATGTGGGCACTGAAGTCAGCAATAAAAGGAAGCTTTCAGTTTCAAATGTTGAATCATGAAACAGACCGACGTTACTTGGTGTTGAACTTAGTGCTCACTTTTTTAATTTGATTCTCTCTGTCTCTGATATTGAGTACTTTTAGCCATAAACATAGCATACGTTAAAACTATATTTTTTATGATATATACCTGGGCTGACCAAAAAATATCAAGTCTAGTACTATAAAATAGTAACAAAAAGATAATTGTTATGGTGAAACATACCTATTCCTCAGATAATGGACTCTCATCCCAATATTATAAGAGTTAATAGGAATTTAACTAAAGTAGTTCTGGGAAAGGTCATAGAAGTTCTTATAAGTTCTAGATAGGTTTTAGAGTTCTATTAGAGTTCAGTAGAACTACTGGGCAGTTGATATTAGTCGGCAGTCAACCGAATACTAAGGAGTCAGTTTTTCAGTGAGAGATTACCAAGTTCCTAACATTTAAGGTGCGTTAAGTCGATTAGTAACCGACATAGCACGATTATAACTTTCAGTGCGAAAACTACTTAACAATATAAAAAGTCAGAATTTAATATTTTTTAAGTCCTTTCCATTAATGGAAGCATTTTTTAAAACTCATTTTTTTACACCGAGCATCTGCTTTTTGGCATCCTTTTAGATTGATTCGACGTCTTGAAATGTTGTTTATTTGAAGTTAGTTTCGATTGTTGAAAATAGCAAAAAAAAAAAAAAAATAGGCGCAGTTGAAGAGAGCTGATAATTATGGAGGTATTGCTGTTCTTGCTCAAACCCTGGAAATTCTATGGTGTGTGAGACGGCCACAATCTACACACTATCCTTCCATGCATTGCTATAATCAACGGAAGCAATCAATCACAGCCCCGTGGCTAACACTCATGGCACAATAGCTCCGATGTTTATATAAATAATTTTAATATATATATTAATATATATATATATATATAGATACTTTTTACTCAGACCGCATATATATATATATATATATATATATATATAATGCTTTAATTATTTTAGCACATTGTGGGCGTGTTCATAGTCGATATTATTGAGCGTTGTTTTTTTATATTGTTCATATTGCTTCTGTTATTTTTATCAATATTTCAGTGCACTATGGCCGTGTTCATAGATCTATGAACACCGCCACAATACGCTGAAAAATGATAAAATTAATGGAACCATAAATGATAAAGCAGACGAGGCCAACGTTAATAGTATATATAAAAGAGAGAGAAATCGATAGAGATACAGACAGCGAGCGAACGAGAGAGATAGATTTATGATGAGGTAAATAGAACTGAACTGGCATAGATAGATAGATAGATAGATAGATAGATAGATAGATAGATAGATAGATATGAAAAAATGAGTTGGACAGATAGATAGATAGATAGATAGATAGAAAATAGAGAGATAGATAGATAGATATGAAAATATTGATTAGATAGATAGATAGATAGATAGATAGATAGATAGATAGATAGATATGAAAACATTGCGTTAGATAGATAGATAGATAGATATGAAAACATTGCGTTAGATAGATAGATAGATAGATAGATAGATAGATAGATAGATAGATATGAAAACATTGCGTTAGATAGATAGATAGATAGATAGATAGATAGATAGATATATGAAAACATTGCGTTAGATAGATAGATAGATAGATAGATAGATAGATAGATAGATAGATAGATATGAAAACATTGCGATAGATAGATAGATAGATAGATAGATAGATAGATAGATAGATAGATATTAATTCTAGAAGTTATTTCGCATGATAATAAGTCATAAAAGTAATATTTTACTTTATTTTAAAATTTATGATTTTTAACATTTTTTATTTTCTTTCTTGGGCTTCTCGTTGTATTCATTTTTGGGAAGTTACTTCTACTTTTCATTATTGGTTCTTTTTCATATTTTTATTCACTTGCTTACTGCTGACATTCTTTCTGAATTTGCCTAAACACTTCCGTTTTCCTTCTTCCTCCCTTGCAGCCTTTTCATTATATGTGATATCCGCCATTTTTCAAGATGGCTCTTGTCATGCACGAATAAACGTTTATTTTTTTTTTCTACTCGCAATTTGGATTTATATATTATTAATGATTTCTTTGCTTTTTGCTCTATGACATTGTCCCTTCTTTTTAAAAAAAAAAAAAGAAAAGAAACAGAAACAACTGCTTAATTATTATTTCTTTTCTTTCAAACGTACCTTAAGGCAGCGGCTGGTAGCAGGTTAAGTTGGTAAAATACACTTTTGAAATAAAAGAAAAACATATTCAAGAAACAAAAAATACGATGTCAGAAGAAGAAATAATCTTTATATTTTAAATATATGCTTTTCTTTGTTATACGTTATACGTTATATATAATTTTTGTCTCTTACTACCCAAAAATTATTTATTTTCATATTTTCCGTGGATTTTGCTTCAAACATCGGCAGCTGGGGGCGATAAAAAGAAAAAGAGCAAGAAAAGATAAGACGTTAGAAAAAATACAGAGATAGAAATGATTACCTCCGTTACACACAGATATACATATTAGTCATCCACATACAAGCCCGTTTCGCTGTATCACAGCTCATCAGTGTGGCAAGACATATGCACTTGCTTCTGGCCGGGACCGAAATTCGACCGATTTGGTGTCAGTCGGAGTCTCTACTCCCTAAGCCATCGGCGCATGATATATATATATATATATATCAATCGTATCACCCCGAGCATGGCGGTAACGCCACTGATGTGCAGGGGGCTACGTAATAGTGAAAGGATTGGAAATGAGAAAGCCGGAAACCACATTCTAAACAGGGAACAAGGGAGGAGCCTCTTAACCTGTTCAATAGACGTGGGTGGAGTGTGAACCGGGCGATAGATAGATCTATCTACTCCAATTGAAAGAAAAAAAAACAAAGTGAGAAGATTGAAAAAGAGAAAGACGGAAACCACATTCTAAACAGTGAACAAGGGAGGAGCCTCTTAACCTGTTCAATAGACGTGGGTGGAGTGTGAACCGGGCGATAGATAGATCTATCTACTCCAATATATATATATATACCATATTTACTATTCTTTCATGCTTAGAAAATTGCTATCAGGTCTGATCTGGTCTAGTACATCTACTCTATACTGTGACGTTCTTAATAGACTACAAATTATAAATATCATTCGTCCTAACCTGGCATCTCTGAAATGGTTAATTGTAACCAGCTATACTTACCTGGCACATTTTGTGTCGACTAGGGTTCACATATCCTCTCTCAGTCGCATCTTTTTCCTGGAAGACAGATTGCGGCTCAGTTGTAGCTCTGTCCGGGACAGATATGCAACTGAGAAAAATTATACTGTGTAGAGGCCCGGTCACGAGGTACAGTGTCCCGAGGCCGCGCCACCCCTTTGCACCAGAGGAGTGGACCGAGTGCTCGTCACCTGGGCCAGCGCGACCGACGGTTGCGGGGACTGGGGAATTTTTGTTCTTTTGACTGTTCGTACGCGATCGGGGCTCCCCACGTTAAAAACCGACCATGTGTCACATCTCGCTCCAGTGGTGGTGGGGATGGAGTAGAGTAAATAAAAAAATTACTTCTAGCAGTTTCCTTTCTAGCAAATATCACTAAATTAAATTTCTTTCGCCATCTTACTAGTCAACTTTAATTTTTTTTTATAAATCTAATTACAATGGCATTTGTTATCTTCTGTTTTCTTAATCTATGTGATTTTATTGCTCCACTTAGTAGACATTTAGGACTTATTTACCTTATTTGGAGTGAAATGAGAGAGCAAAATATGAATAAATATGAGTAACAAAATTATGCATTCCCTTAAAATAAGGGTAAAAAATCCAAATATTTTAGAAGGTTTTTATTTCATTTTGCTGACCAATATTTGCTTCCCTGTGTCTCTTCTATAGATACTTTCACAGCTTCTGCTCCAGTGAACTTAGTTCACTGGTGCCTCCTATCTAAGAATTTACTCGAGCTACTAGACTAGCAATGTAGCCGAACTTCTACTCTAATAGCTTCTTTTTTCGCACTTCCCGCCTATGGAGTTTCATTCCGTATACTTGCTTCCTCGACAGCTACAATCTCCAAGAATTTAAATGTAAGGTAAATAGCCATATCCTATCTTGCATTCTTTCTCTCATGCTCTTTTCATTGTCCATTCCACTTTCATCACACCAGTATGCCCACCCTTCACTTACCCTCTTCCTGATACCCGCTATAACCTGCCCCTCTTTCTCATCACTTTCCTCCCTGCTCACCAGTGGCAGTAAAACTACCTTGCTTGAGATGAAATGATTAAAAAAAATCTCCTAAATGATGCTAAGCTTTTGTTTGCTAGAATGGTGAGGCAGCGTATATCGTCACACTTGTTTGGTTTCAAAAACATGTACCTGCTCTGGAAAAATGTGCTAAACAATAGCAAACCCTCGATCGTTCCACTTTTCAATCAATTTGAGGTCCTAAGTGCCACAAGGAACACGGTTGGGTGCTTTGCCCGCAAATTCTTTTCCAACTCAACACCTGACTCGTCTGGAGTACCCGCACCCGACTTCCCATCTAGAATCGAGGCTCAACTGAGTGATGTACACATAACCCTCTCTCTAGTATGGTCGTGACGGTAAACTGCATCCAGCAGCAAAGCCTTTGATTAGGAGGTTTGAGTAGCATGGAACCACTTAATTGCTGTTGTTCTCATGTTTACTCTGACCCGGAGTGGTAGCACCTGTTAGGGTCCCATCTATAGGCAAATAGTTAATCCCAAAACTGGGATCAAAACAATATAAAAGTATAGAAATAGACTTTTAGAGAAATATATACATAAGAATAGATTTTTATACAAAAATATACATGTTTGAAGGACAAAAATATTACCATAACACATTTTTAAAGGAAAAAAATGATTACCACCAATACATTTTTGAATACAAATGTAGAATACATCTTCAGTTTCCTAAAATAAAAATTAAAGATTTTATAAAAATATGACTAAATCAACATTCTCACTATAAACAAATGTTTAAAAAAACAACACATTAAAACCCTACTTTTTGGCATTAAATAACCCACAGAGGTGTTGATATGCCGTTAAATAAAACTCAAACTCAAACTCTCTAGTCTCTTATATAATTTCGAAACTTAATACTCATAAGGCTAGCAGAGGTGAAGATATTCCAGTCATTGTCTTAAAGAAATACGCCCCTGAACTCTCACCTTTCCTGTCAAAACTTTATAACTATTGCCTGGCTGTTTCATGTTAACCTGCTCGTTGGGAGTCCTCCTGTCTAGTTCCTGTTTTCAAAAACCCTGGACAGCATTCTGGCCCGTCTAATGATCGCCTTTCAGCTTCTCACCGTTTTTAGGTAAAATGTTCGGCCCTATTATCAATGATGGTAAGAGTTCATCATCTCATATTCTACAACCCAATCTCTGACATGCACTATGCCTTCCGCTTCGCCAGATCAACCGCTGATTTGATAACGGCCATCAGTGAATATATATATACCAGGCTTTTGATAGGGAGAGCAAAGCTCTAGCTATTTCTCTGGATATCTCGAAAGTATGTGACAGGGTTTGGTACGTTGGCCTTCCGCTCAAGGTACAGGGCTACGATATTTCTGGAGGATTGTTCCATTTAACCAATTCGTTCCTATTTAATCGTGAGATGAATGTTGTATTGAACTGACATGATTCGAAATTATTTCAAACGAACGCGGGCGTCCTCCAAGGCTCTGTCCTATGTCCTACTCTTTTTTTGATATTCATCAAGGAATATTCTGTTGTAATCTGTTCACAAGTAGGTATCTATGCGGATGACAGCAATATTTACTCCGGTTTCGATGAGAAATCCGCCAAAGCTGACAAACCTTGATGCTGCTCTCGGAATAGATCGCCAATCTGACGGAAGCAAAAATTGGCTCAAAAATTTTAATCCTCCAAAAACAAAGCAGCTCTCCCTTAACGACCATCGAAAAACTTTCTTACATCTCATCTTTATAGGCGACAATATTTTAAAAAAAACACTACACTGATCCTTCTTCGCTTCACTCTCTCAAACGATCTTAAAAGAATGTCTACATTGAATTAATAGCTACAACTATTGCTAAGAATGTTGGGTCACAGTGACGTGCCAAGAATTTTTTTTTTGTCAAAATCTCTCTTGCACATTTGTAAATATAGCCTTCGTCCAAGAATTGACTATTGTTTCCATATCTGGTTTTGTGCTCCTGCTACTAATCTCGGTGTTCTCGACAAAATCTAACAGAATAATCTCCAATATAATCGACCCCAAAATAGCAGCTCGACTTCGGTCAGTCACTCACGAATTCGCTGTGGCTTCTATCTGTTTTCGCTACAAATATTACAACGTCTTCTGTTCTGAGGAGCTTCTCTTCTTGGCGTACCAACTCCAGGAATTTACCCCTGCTACTAGAGTGGCAACTAAGTTTTACTATCTTACCATCAAAATAATCAAATATAGCCATCACTTCTACTTCTACGGTTTCGTCTCTCGCACTTCCCGCCCCTGGAACTCCATTTCATATACTTGCTTCTCTAATAGCTGCAAACGCCAAAAGTACTGCTTTGCTTGGAGTGAAATGATTACAAATATATATATATATATATATATATATATATATATATATATATATATATATATATATTACCCGTAGGAGATTACATTAATACGATCAATCGAATATACGATTACATTTTCAGTTAACATCTAACATTATTGACACATGCAAAGGAGCTGGTTGCAAACTAAGCCTATATATATATATATATATATATATATATATATATTGTCATCTGCAAAGAAATTTGTTTCGCTGTATCACAGCTCATCAGTACGATTAGACGCCCGATTGCTTTTAGCCAGGATTGAAACCTGACCGAATTAAAATCAGTCGACGATTCTACCTTTGAGATATGGGCGCTCGATGAAGGAAGGCCGACTTTAGCATGTTATATACTATGTAAACACATGTCAGTAGCCGAGAATTTTCAAATTCTTTACTGAATGAACGATGCAATATATATATATATATATAAACTTATTTATAAATGGAACTTTGTGAGTGTGTGTGTGTGTCTGTGTGTGTATCCGTTACCTATAGACGCCGAAACGGCTAAACCAATTTTCTTGAAAATTTACACAGTTGTACTATAAGCGCCTGCGAGTGTTCTTAGCTAAGTTTTGTGTCGAGGTGCCCCCGATAAATATCGAAAATCGATAATCGAAAAAATCGGCTTATAGAATGAGTGGTCCGATTTTAATCAAATTTGATACACTCATAGACAGATACATAAGAAACGATATTCAGATGTTTCAAGGCTGCAGTTCTTACAATAGTGCAAAAAATTTGATATCGATACCAGGAAACTAAAATTTGATTTACATCCATTCATTTTTTCTTTCAGTCTATGGTTTCGCTTTAACTGGAAACAACTATTACTTTTTAGTCTTTCGTGCCAACGTCCAAAGAGTCTGAGCTCCAGGACTATGGATTAGATTTAAAGCTTTCATTACACCCGAGCAGCGCCGGGCTATACTGCTAGTATATATAAAAGTCATTTTTACTTTTTTATTCTGATAATATATATATATATTATGCTGCTATTCGGAACTAAAAAAAGTGAAAATGTTTATATATTATATTTACATTTTGGTATCACTTTGATGTGTTTTATGTTGAAGTTTTAATGTGCTCCAAGCACGAATTTAATCTATACACAACGATAAAAGGACGTAATACCTGTTGTCATGAGAAAATAATTCACGAAGAATGCCGAGAGTAAACGGAAATTTTGGAATACTGACCGATTTCTGTGGAATCCATAATTTATTAGGAATGTTTTAATTAAGTTTCAGGTTAGAAACTTGTTACTAGCAAACAAAAGCAAAAAACATTTTTTCAGATGAAGAGAATTGGTTCTTAATTACAAGACTCACGATAATTGATCTTAATTATGTCATTAATTCTTCATGGAAGTGTTTAATCAACTTTTAAGGTAAGAATCTTTGTTTGTTGTTAACAAAAGACAACGTCGGTGTTTTGAGGACACTGAATAAAACAAACTGATAAAAGCAAGCTAATGATTTGTCAGCTTATATCCGGTCTTCCTTCCCTTAGGTTTTTTTGGCTTTTTATCAAAGTTAGATAACCGTTCTAGACGCACATCACGAAGGTTTCCCCGGGTTTTTTCCTAACTTGGCTTATCTAATCGATTTTTAGGGCTTTGCATGTAAACAGAATGTAATCTTGACTAAAATGTAGTCGCGAGTTTTCCGATCAGGATAATCGCGGATATATCCTCATGACTTATCCATTTTTGCTGTAGTAAGTCAGTTATTTAGTCGTTTGTAAATCTGCTTCACCCTTATTACTTTGGTAAATTGTCCTTAATTCGGTAATATTTTAAATTTTAATCTAGACTCATTCTTCAGGAAAATTAATACACATCTTCTCTGAAGAAGAAAAAAAAAGGAGTACAGAAAGTGAAGAAGAAGAAGAAAAAGGGAAGAAGAAGAAAAAGAAAAAGAAAAGAACAGAGAAGAAATAGAAAAAGAAGGAGGAGGGGAAGTGAAAGAGAAAGTGAAGAAGAATAAATGAAAATGAAGAAAAGAAGAAGAAAGAGAAGAAGAAAAAGAGAAAAAGAAAGAGAAAGAGAAGAAGAAAAAAGCAGAGAAGTAGAAGAACAGAAAAAGAACATGAAGAAGGACAAAGACATGGAGGAGGAGGTGGAGAAAGAGAATAAGAAATGAAAGAGGAAAAAAGTGAAAAGGTAACAAAAAGTGGGAAAAGAAAGAAGAAGAAAAAGAAGAAAGAGGAGGAGAAAGAGAAAAAAGAAGAAAAGTGAAGAAGAAGGAGCAGGAGAAAGAGAAGAATAAGAAAAAGGGAAGAAGATGAAAGAGGAAAAAGAGAATAAGAATAAAAAAAGCAGAGAAGTAGAAGAAGAACAAGAAGAAGAAGACAAAGGAGAAAGAAAAGTAGAATTGGAAGAAGTAACAAAAAGTGAAGAAGAAGAAGAAAAAGTGAAGAAGAAGAAAGAGAAAAAGAAGAAGAAGGAAAATGTGATGAAGAAGGAGAAAAAAGGAGGAAAAGAAGAAAGAGAAAGTGAAGAAGAAGGAAAATGTGATGATGAAGAAGAAAAAGTGAAGAAGAATAAGAAAAAGTGAAGAAGAAGAAGAAAGAGAAAGATAAGAAGAAGGAAAATGTGATGAAAAAGGAGGAAAAAAGAAGAAGAATGAGAAAGGGAAGAGGAAGATAAAGCGAAGAAGAAGAAGAAGAAGAAGAAGAAGAAGGAGAAGAAGAAATGAAGAAAAAGGAGTAGAAAAAGAAAAAGAAGAAAAGTGAAGGAGAAGAAGATGAAAGAGGAGAAAGAAAACGAGAAGAAAAAAGCAGAGAAGTAGAAAAACAATAACAAGAAATTCAAGAAGGAGAAAAACATGGCGGAGACGGTGAAGGAGATATGGAGAAAGAAGAAAAAAAGAAGACATCTGACTAAAGGAATCATCGTCGTCTGGTTTATCCAAATGTATATTAGTGGTCCGTCAAATTTAGAATTATGCATTTAGTGATTCATTATGCTGAAAAGGTTTATAAAACCCAGGTGAACCTCGTTCTGCATTTGGATTGCTCTTTGGGATAACATTCTAAGTATAAATATCGTGCTCTCTCCTTGAAGAAGTGTTGTGATTCGATTTTGCTTTTCCATCCGATCTGCTATTTGGTCGTAATTTTATCTGCCTTTTTTCTATTAAGCCGTAAAGAAACAGGGAGAAATACGAAATTGCGCCTCTATACCCGCAAGCCACGTATTTACTAACGCTCTCCGACAATTTAAACATCGACCACCTTCTATTTATTGGTCAATTAGCGTCCAATCGTATTATTTGGTACACTTCATTAATTCGGAAAATTGTATCCATGTTTCGTCATGACACTTATCGTTTCAAACGACGCAGTTTGAGCAAAAAATCACTACGATCTTGCAAAAGGGATTTATTTTTGTATGATTTTAGTTTTTATTTTCTTTTATTACTGTTTTAAAAATAAAGGGAGATCATTGTGTGAGTGGGTACGTGGTAGAAGCATTTTATCTTATCTATTTAAATAGAATGCATAGATAAATAGCTTACGGTCATATCACGTTGAATACACCGGTTCTCGTTCGATCACCGAAGTTAAGCAACTTTGAGCCTGGTCAGTACTCAGATTGGTGACCGCTTGGGAATAATAGGTACTGTAATCGTTTAGTGACGGATGTGCGTTGTGGTGCAGTGGATATCGGCTCGGAAAGAGAAATCGGTGCATTCATTTACGCAATGGTACCCTTGGGAAAGGTATTAATCCGTCACTTCCCTCCAGTTATGGGTTAAATAACAGTGTAAGAGTGGAACCCTGCTCTTAAACAAATCCCAATTAACCTTCCTTCTAAAAAAGACGAAGCCGGCTCAACCCGACTCGAGTGAATGCAGCTTGCTTGCTCACATAGATAAATTGTATCAAATATTATGATGCGACTTATCAAACGGTGTATAACTAATTAATTTCATATTTAATGCCAAGATGTTGGCGATCATGGGACT
This sequence comes from Ascarosepion bandense, assembly GCA_037127315.1. Classification (NCBI taxonomy): domain Eukaryota; kingdom Metazoa; phylum Mollusca; class Cephalopoda; order Sepiida; family Sepiidae; genus Ascarosepion; species Ascarosepion bandense. Next base: position 942,849 of record JBBBDQ010001862.1, on the reverse strand, counting down.
CCACATTTTTCATGCCTTCTTTGAAATTACCGTCTATATGGTTTGTAATTCAAAGTTATAGATTTCATATTTTCGCACTAATATCTGTAACTCCAACCGCCAATTTTAGTGTTGACAATGACTAAAGTTAGTGAGTTAATTGCCATACATAATACACGCTAGGCAGTCATGTTTCTTTTGAGACATAACTGACTTGTCAGTCGTTTTTCCAGAAGTGAATTACCATTACTTTCTGCAACAGACTGGTTGCCAACCAAGGCTATAGAATCCAAACTGTCCGGCGATTCAGCACATAGCTGGAGGGAGAAGAGATGGATGCTTACCTACCCCAAGGGTATTTATGCGAAGTGAATGAAATAAATTTTGACTTGACTTGGTACTCGGCTCTCTGATTTCTCATTTTGAGCCAATATCCATTGCACCACAACGCACGTTGTGGTGCAATGGATATTGACTGACGCCATTTCGGTCGGGTTTCAATCCTGGGTAAAAAAAAGCAATCGGAATCTAACTGTACTGATGAGCTGTGATACGGTGAAACAGATCTGTCTACGGATGAAATATATATATATATATATATAAAACTATTTTTAAAATGGATCTTTGCGTGTGTATGTGTGTCTGTGTGTGTGTCCGTTACCTATAGACTCCGAAACGGTCAAACCGATTTTCTTGAAAATTTACACAGTTGTACAATAAGCGTCTGCGAGTGTTTTTAGCTAGGTTTTGTGTTGAGGTACTCCCGATAAATATCGAAAATCGATAATCGAAAAAATCGAATGAGTCGTCAGATTTTAATCAAATTGGATACACTCATAGACAAAGACATAAGAAACGATATTCAGAAGTTTCAAGGTTGCAGTTCTTACAATAGCGCAGAAAATCCATAATATATGTATATAAAAGGCAAGATGTTTGCGTGTGTGCCTGTCTATCTGTCTGTATGTCTGTATTTTTTCAGCCCTTTTATTTTAGTTTCTGCTTCGAGTTTGGCTTTAAGTAGGTATAATTGTATTTCTTAGTCTCAGCCATGATACCATTTACTCAGAGGACTTATTTAGCCTTCGAAATTCAGTTTACGACAAAAAAAAACTAATTTGATATCGATACCATGAAAATCAAAAGTGCTCAATCAGTTTGTGAGAGCGTAAATAGTCATCCGCAAATATAGTCATATATATATATATATATATATAACTTTGCCACCGTTTACGACGTATGAGGCTCAAACAGTTCAGTCCATAAACCCAACAGCCTATCTAAGCTTCCATATCATTTTATTATAGCGTTAGAGCATGTGAAGTACCTACTCCACTTTTTGGAAGAGACGAAGACAGAGAACGGTTGCACAAGGACTCCAAATGACCCTCAGTATGTTTTGAATTCAGAGTTATACTTCTTCTAGACCAGTTTCCACTCAAGGCTATAGAACTCAGCACACACACACACACACACACACACACACACACACACACACACACACACACACACACACACATCTATCTATCTATCTATTTTCTAAACATATGCTGTTAAATATAAGAGACAATGAATGTCTATTATGTTTAAACATGAGCCGTTCTAAACGTCGTATTTTTGCTTTAATTTCAGTTGAAAATAAAAACCAAAATTCTCCAACATTTGGATAATTATTTATTGATTTTCTTCTAAACTTTCGGCTCACATGAGCCAGCTTCAGAGAGGTTGTTTAAACTGAAACAACCACTCTCTCCCGTAGACTTACATGTCATCTTTCTGAGCAGAGTACTATTAAACAACATTTCTCTGAAAAACATAAACATGTAGATAATATCAGACAGATTTTGGTCAACAATACGGTGATCCTTACTCATACACACAGTAAGAGGAATCTGCAGATATTGGAGGCCATGTACATCAAATCTAAACAACCAACACTCAATAAATTCAATTTTAAAACCGGAAATAACATATTACATTGCATTTGACTACATGGTTTTGTTGTCATTTCGCGCTATCACGCGTTGTGAGGTCATAAAACCGCATAGCAAACTTAAGAACTGCGTTCATTATTTTTGGTAACTATTGCCGTTGCCAAGCGGAATTTTATGTCAACTCAAAATAAAATCGTCGGTGATGGTGGATGTTATAATATTTCAGTCGAAACAATCTCCCTGAAGATGGCTCGTGTGAGCCGAAAGCTTAGAAGAAAATCAATAAATAATTATCCAATGTGGGAGAATTTTTGTCTTCATTTTCAACTGAAATTAATGCCAAAAATACGACGTGTAGAACGGCTCATGATTGAACATAATAGACATTCATTGTCTCTTATATTTAACAGCATATGTGTAGAAAATTACTTGCTGCCTCGATACACTAAATATATATATATGTATGTATATATACATAGATATATATATGATTCTCCCACCGTTTTCGACATAGGAGGATAAACGAGCTTTGTACTTAGGGCCAATAGCCAGTCTAAGCTCTCATATCATTATATTATAGCAGTGAGGGCTTGTGAAGATCCAACCTTCTTTTTTGGAAGAGTCAAATACAGAGAAAGGTTGCACAGTAAGTTTTGAATTCAGAGTTATACTTCTTCTAGACACACACACACACACACACACACACACACACACACACACACACACACATATCTATCTATCTATCTATCTATCTATCTATCGATCTATCTATCTATAGATATAATGTGTGTGAGTGTGCAGACGGAAATGAACGAATTTTAACGAAATTTGGTTATAAGCAACTGACAATTTGAAATGAATTGTTTGAACATTATTTTTATCGATACTCGTATTTAAGTAGATATTCTGTTTTTGATGATACAGTATTATCTATTTATTTCTACCGGCCTGATTATTTACGATAATTTTTTATTACGAAAATGTGTGCCATTTGGCAGGATTCGAACCTGCGACTCCTATCTATATAGGGAAAGCTACCATTTGATCTGATAACATCTTAGACCTCTCGATCACGAATAGCCTCCAGTTTAAAATAAATAAGAGTATCAACAAAAAATAATGTTCAAAGAATTCATTTCAAATTGTCGGTTGCTTATAACCAAATTTCGTTAAAATTCGTTGATTTCCGTAACATGTTTACATTTCTTGATATTGCGATACATTTTAGAGCAGATATGTTTGTTTACGATGGACCGAAAATTGTGTTATATAGGCTTGATAAAAACCTCGTTTAGACTGGACGCTGTTGGTGGTCGTGAGGTCTAAGACGTTACCAGATCAAATGGTAGTTTCTCCTATAGGGATCACATGTTCGAGTCCTGCCGAATGGCACACATTTTCGTAATAAAAATTTATCGTAAATAATCAGGCGGTAGAAATAAATATATGATACTGTTTCATTAAAAACAGAATATCTTCTTAAATACGAGTATCGACAAAAAATAATATGCCTATATAACACAATTTCCCATCCATCGTAAACAAACATATCTGCTCTGAAATGTATCGTAATGTAAACATGTTACGAAATTTGGTTATAAGCAACCGACAATTTGAAATGAATTGTTTGAACATTATTTTTATTAGATATTCTGTTTTTAATGAAACAGTATTATATATTTATTTCTACCGGCCTGATTATTTACGATAAATTTTTATTACGTAAATGTGTGCCATTCGGCAGAATTCGAACCTGCGACCCTATCTATATATATATATATATATATATATATATATATATATATATATATGTGTGTGTGTGTGTGTGTGTGTGTGTGTGTCGCTGTTTTTGACGTCAGAGAATCAAAGAACTCAGTTCTTAGGGCCAACAGCCAGTCTAAAGTTCCATATAATTTGATTATAGCATTGAGGGCTTGTGAAGATCCAACATTCTTTTTTGGAAGAGACAAATACAGAGAACGGTTGCAGAAGGTCTCCAAATGACCCTCAGTAAGTTTTGAATTCAGAGTTATGTTTCTTCTAGACCACCTGATATCTAATAGCTCGGAGGAAATGGATAGGTTCAGAGCTTTCTTACGCGTATTAGCGCGTACGTAAAAATACTGTAATCAACTCGTCTGGAAACTGAACTCGCTTCTCTAAATTCCTCAATCCGAGACACAAATCAATATATGTGTATTTTTTTTAATCAGAAATATTACACTAATATCATTCGTCTTTTAATTCTAGTTATTTACATATCAACCGTATTCGGTACGATTTTCGAATCTTTTATAGGCATATTCCGTCATCCCTATGGAATGGTATCTTCCACATCGTAATTTATTATTTTAGTATATTTAATGAGTTTTTTTTTACTATCTGGTCATTTAACTATTTTAACCATTTATCTCCAAATTGATATCACGAAAATCAATTTATTTTAATTTATATATTTCCGGATATTTACTGGAAACATGTACACATTATCATCACTGGACATTCATTTATTTGTGGACGACCTTATTCTAGAAATTTTTCCTCTTCTCCTGTGCAACCAAAACATCTTTCATTCCAATAACGTAACAAATAGAGATTAGAACACAGGCCGGGGCCTTATCAACCTTGGCTGGGTCAACCTGGGGAGAAGGTTTGTTTTTGAAGGACCGAAACCGTCAATGAACCAGAAACATCACTGATGATGTGTCCTAATCGCATCTAAATGATGTATTTTTCAAAAAATATATATCAAACCAGTGGGCCTGTGCCGTCCAAAATGACGGCCAATTTTTTATATCGATATGCCGTGGAAAATGACGGCAACATATACATTGATGTACATACGACTGAATATCTTCCATTAAGTCATGAAAAAATCAAAATAATCCAAACCTTTAAGTGTGACTGAAAGACAAATCACTTTGACCTCATATTCACCCTGGAGTGACGGATACCATATATACACCGTTTTCGACGTATGAAGATCAAACAGCTCAGGGTTTAGGGCCAACGGCCAGACTAAGCTCTCATATCATTTGATTAAAGCATTGAGGCCTTGTGCTCAACCAACCTCCCTTTTTGGAAAAGATAAATAGAGAGAATTGGTGCACAAGGTCTCTAAATGACTAACAGTAGGTTTTGAATTAAGAGTTATACATCTTCTAGAGCAGTTTTTACTCTGTGTTTGTGTATGTTGGTGTATATGTGTGTGTGTGTGTCTCGCTGTTTTCGACGTCAATTGATCAAAGAGTTCAGTTCATAGGGCCAACGGCCAGTCTAAGCTCCCATATCATTGGATTATAGCATTGAGGGCTTGTGAAAAACCAAACTCTTTTTTTGGAAGAGACGAATACAGAGAATTGGTTCACAATGTCTCGAAATGACCTTCAGTAGGTTTCGAATTGAGAGTTATAGATCTTGTATACCAGTTTCTACTCAAGGACATAGAACTCAGCACACACACACACACACACACACACACACACACACACACAATCTATCTATCTATCTATCTATCTATCTATCTATCTATCTATATATATATATGTATGATTCTCCCACCGTTTTCGACCAAGGAGGATCAAAGAACTTAGTACTTAGGGCCAACAGCCAGTCTAAGCTCTCATAACATTGGTTTATAGCACTGAGGGCTTGTGAAGATCCAATACATAGAACTGGCGCTCAAGGTCTCCAAATGACCCTCAGTATGTTTTAAATTCAGAGTTATACTTTTTCTAGACCAGTTTCTACCCAAGGCTATAGAACCCAGTATGACCTTCTATTTGCCCTCTCTGGGAGGAGGATTAATACGTTAAATACAGTCGTGGGTGCTTGCCTGTGCGTACATGTGTGTGTGTGTGTGTGTGTGTGTTTCTGGCGATAGCAACAGACAAGAGAAGTGATTGAAATAATTGATGAGGGAATTTAAAACATTTTCCTCGGTGATTTCACATTCCTTCGAAATCAATGACATCATTTTCTATTAAATTGGAGACAAAGTTCATTTCCATGGCGCCAATTTCCTTTTTGTTTAGTGCTAAGAGAGAACCGGAAGCGGAACTTCGATTTACTGCTTCGTTTATAACGAGGCCAATTGGTGTAACAGTCGTGTAGCATTTATTCTGCACTCATCATCAGTAATTATCTGGAACTGGCGCCATTATTTTCTTCTGCTCCAGTTTGCACTTCTTTAACTACAACTGTGTCAATGGTGTAAACGTACGAAAGAAGGATTTGGCATTAGTATCATGAAGAAGAAAAAAAGGAAGAAAGAAATATAAAGAAAGAAGGAAAAAATGTAGATTCAAAGAAAAAAAGAAGGAAAAAAAGAAGGGAAGAAAAAAATACGAAGGAATATGGAAATCGGAACTGTAAAAGAATAAATATATATTTAAAAAAATATATAAATGCCAAAAAAGCGACATTCAAGGAAAGAATGAAAAAAGAAAAGCATTTAAAAAAAATTATAGAAAGAGACGAAGAAAAAAACAAGGAAAATGGAATAAAAAAGACAGATACAGAAAAAAAAATGAAAGAGTCAATGGAGAAAAAGAAAGAAAAAAGAAAGAAAGTAGGAAAGCAAGAAAAGACGAAATAAATAAGAGGGAGAGTGAAGGAAATTAGAATAGCAAAAATAAATGAAGAAAATTAACAGCCAAAAAGAATTGAAGATTAATGTGAAAGAAAAAGGCTGTGAAACAAAGAAAGAAAAAACAAGAATCACATTTAAATATATTATTAATAAATAATAACGAGGTGAAGAAAGAAAGAAAGAATGAAGAAAGAACAAAGAAAGAAAGAAAGTGAGAAAAAAGAAGAGAAATAGAGATAGAGAAAAAAAAGAAAGAGACAAAGAAAAAAGAAAGAACATAAGAGAAAGAAAGAAAGAAAGAAAGAAAATAAAACAAAAAAAACGTTGCAGATAACGAAAAGTTTGGAAAACACGAAAAATAATTACAGAAGAATTCAGTCAGCTAAATGCCATACGTGAAACACGCTTGGGCGATCATGTCTCGAAAGAGACATGACGGACTGGGCAGAAGATTATCCCGCAGTAGGTTGTCATTGCTTTCTCCGGTAGACTGGTTGCGAACCAAGGCTATAGAACCCAATCAGTCCTGTTAATTGACTCATAGCTAGATGGGGGAAGAGATTTATTATAAGTAGTAATAAGTGGGTGATCAGTTTATTACTTCAGAACAATAGAAAACTGATCCCCGACTTTATGCCCATTATAAGTAATCATGATTCCAACTATTATATTCAGTCATTCACTTAAGTGCCATACGTGATACACGCTTGGACGATCATGTCTCGAACGAGACATGACTGAAACATGACTGGGCAGAAAGTTATCCCGCAGTAGGTGGCCATTGCTTTCTGCGGTAAACTGGTTGCCGACCAAGGCTATAGAAACCAATCTGTCCTATTATTTAACCTATAACTGGAAGGAAGAGACGGATTAATACCTTTCCCAAGGGTATTTGCGCGTAAGTGAATGCAATGAATTAGACTGGAATTCGAACTCGGCTCCTCGATTTCTTGTTCCTGGCCGATATCCACTGCACCACAACGCGCAGAAGAGTTAACAATAAAAAATTTAAGCACGCAGAGTTATTGTTGTGAGATCGATCCTTGCTTGATTTCCAAGTGACTTTTTATTATTCCCTACCCCAATCAAGACAATAAAGCCACTAAGAGGTTATTATGTGTGAATTAATATGAAAAAAAAAAACATAGAGAGAGAGAATAGTGAAATCTATTCGCAAACACGGCTAAATTTAGAAAAGAAATGTATGGGATAAATATTTGATAGATTTGTTTTTTATGGTTTGTTAATATTTTGTCGTTTATTTAAAAGCAGAAAATATTTTACGATTCTGAGAATATTTTGGGGGACATAATGAGTTTTGCTGAGACAAGTTCTGCTAATTAAATCATAGTCGGGCTAAAAGAGGTGGACCCATGTCTTTTCAAAATGTATTTGCCGATAAGTGAATACAACGAACCCGACGGCATATAGAATCTTTATTATTTCGAATTCTGAACCGTTATCCATTAGACCACACCGCACGTCTAGCATTCCCCAGTGGTCAGTCATGTAGGTACTGACCAGTTTCGACGTCGCATAATTGAGCCGTAAGCACTGTATAAATTTTATCCCATAAAAAATTTGTAGTCTAAAATATAAAGAAAAAAATGTTGATAAGGTAATGGGTATGGGTTTTCGTTTGACTTTTTGTATACTTAGGATGCGCGTTGTGGTGCATTGGATATCGGTTCAGAACGAGAAATCGGGGAGCCGAGTTCGAATTCTAGTAGAATTTATTGCATTCACTTACGCGCAAATACCCCTGGGAAAGGTATTAATCCGTCTCTTCCTTCCAGTTATGGGTTAAATAATAGGACAGATTGGGTTCTGTATCCTCGGTCGGCAACCATTCTACCGCAGAAAGCAATGGCAACCTACTACAGGATAACTTTCTGCCCAGTCAGTCATGTCTCTTTCGAGACATGATCGCCCAAGCGTGTATCACGTATGGCACTTAATTGACTGACTGACTAACTGAAATAAACATAACCTAAGTTGGGAAATGAAATAGTAATCTTTATACCATCTGCAAAATACGATACTCACCAGCTTCGTGAAATAGATAAACACTGCAATTAGTGAAATGCTAGGCAGCAATAATATCTTTAGCTGACTCCCCACATCAGGCAATCCAACCCATAACTGGAAGGAAGAGACGGATTAATATCTTTCCCAAGGGTATTTGCGCGTAAGTGAATAAAATGGATTCAGCTGGAATTCGAACTCGGCTTCCCCCGATTTCTCGTTCCGAGCCGATATCCACTGTACCACAACGCACATCTCATTCAGTAACCTTTTTAAAACAAAGACTTGAATCCACTGTTGTTTTCCCTGCTGATGCGTAAATAACAGACAAGACTGAGCATTCTCGTCTTTGGTAGCAGAGCTAGGTAAGATCACAATGAAAACTCTGAATTCTAAACTTTGGAGAATGCAGCAAGAACTACACCACTACCCGTGCAACCAGACTTGCAACTGGGTCCCACCCATTCACAGTCAGGTTAGCCAAATGCAGACGACAATTCTACTCCTGCAGCTTCCTCTCTCGTACTTCCCGCCTGTGGAACTCACTCCCGTATTCTTGCTTTCCTGACGGCTACAACCTCCAGAAATTTAAATGCAAAGTCAATACTCATCTACTAACCACTGGCCTCTAGCTCTCTCCCCTCCCCTGTATAACCTTCCCTTTCTCTCCTCCTACGTATCTGTCATCGCACCTTCTTTCTCAGCTTTCTATTGTTCCTTTCTAACTAGCTTGTACTCCTCACTCTTTTCTAATTAATCTTTTTACATTTATGTAACCCCCTGCACATCAGTGGCGTTTCCGCCTTGCTCGGGGTGAAATGAACTATCTTTCCCAATAAGACATTATTATTCAAAGATAATAAAGATCTGTGGGAAGTCATGTAAACGTGAAGACCAAGAATGGTCCACCGGTCCTCCAGGTTTGGGGGTTGGGTGTAGGGCTAACAACCCTGCCCCGTAAAAAAACAGTTTGTTACAGAAACAGTAACAAAAAAAATGTTGTTACCCTATGCACCATTGGGTGTGATGGAGAAATGATGATGTGGGAAGTCATGATAATCTACGTTCTGAAAGAGGTACGATATTAAAGATAAAAAATGATGAAAATATAGTTTTCAAGGGAAAATTTAAATTGTATAGGCGCGTCATAAAAGGCACTTTATATTATCACCCTGTAAGTTTTAACCCTAGGGAAGAGAATAGTGTGGAGGAAGGAAAAATAGGGCGACACTGTGTGCGTACTATATTTCATAGAGACGCAGACACTGGGACGCAACTTAAACATATAGTGGGAGTATAAAACCACCCTAGTTGGGAGATTAATAATAGTAACAATGACACTATGCAGTTTCTAGATTGCTGCTTCACGCAGTTCAACCCTTTGCAGGTTACTTAAAGCCAGAAAACATTTTCAGATTCTAAGAATATATTTTGGCAATAATGATGGTTTACAAGTCTTACTAATTTCTTCTTTTAATTTCTTCTGCTTAATCAGTAGATTGATTGACTGATTCGTTTTCTTCGGCTTATCAACCCTTTTCAGGTTATTTAAAGCCAGAAAATATTTTCAGATTCTAAGAATATATTTTGGCAATAATAATGGTTTACAAGTCTTACTAATTTCTCCTTTTAATTTCTTCTGCTTAATCAGTAGATTGATTGATTGGTTCGTTTTCTTCGGCTTATCAACCCTTTTCAGGTTATTTAAATCCAGAAAACATTTTCAGATTCTAAGAATATATTTTGGCAATAATGATGGTTTACAAGTCTTACTAATTTCTCCTTTTAATTTCTTCTGCTTAATCAGTAGATTGATTGATTGATTCGTTTTCTTCGGCCTATCAACCCTTTTCAGGTTATTTAAAGCCAGAAAATATTTTTTGATTGTATTGAATTATTTTTTGCAGATAATAATGTTTTAATGATATATAACCTACTCATTATCCGATAGGTGAGGTGAGAATAGGTAGAACCGTTTCTTTTTTAAGGTTACATGTGCATAATGCAATATAATGAACTCAACTGGAATTTGAAAACGATTTTCTGATAAATATATCTGTGCTAGTATCAATTACACTACACAGCGTTTCTTGCTTACAACATCTAGTTTTCCAGAGAAATCACTCGTCTAGACACTTACCAGGTTCGACGATTTCTTAACTTTGGTAATCGTATGGTTGTTCGTTGTGGTGAAGTGGATATCGGCTGGGAACGACAAATCAAGCAGCCGAGTTCGAATTCTATTTGAATTCATTTGATTTCACTTACGCACAAATACCCTCGGAAAAGGTATTAACCCGTCTCTTTTCTCCAGGTATGGGTTAAATAACAGGACAGATTGGGTTCTACCGCAGAAAGTAATGACGACCTACTGCTCAGTCAGTCCTGTCTCTTTCGAGACATGATCGCTCAAGCGTGTATCAAGTATCGCACTTAACTGACTGAATCATGCGGGAACGACAGTTTCAACATGATGCGTCTTATCTAAAGATTTTTCAAGTATTTTTTTTATCTACTTTATTTTCACTTCCCTCTACATCTCGTGGGAAAGAAACCCTATTTTCTCAACCATAAAGAATTCACGATTCGTGTGAATCTGTTTTTGACAATGGTCATCAGCAAAAAGAGCAACCCAAAATGCCAAATACAGTCGGGGGAGACTAGTATCAAGCAAGTACAAAAATTTAAATACCTAGGAAGTGTTCTAACAGGAGATGGAAAATGCGACACTGAGACCTGGAGGCATATTGGAATAGCGAAAGACGCGTTCCAGAAGCTGAGTAAAATACTAAGACACAGGAAAATTTCACTAGAAACAAAGAAGAGATTGCTAGATTGCTTTATGATGTCAGTTCTTCAATACGGCAGTGAATGCTGGACAATATCATCGAAGATGTGGAAAAAACTTGAAGCAACGGAAATGTGGTTCTACAGAAGCATGCTGCGGATATCGTGGACCCAGCATGTGAGCAACGATGAGGTGCTGGAAAGAAGTAAAATGAAAAGAAAATTAATATTGAGCATCAGGAAGAGACAACTGAAGTTCCTGGGACACGCAATGAGGAAGGAGAGTTTGGAGAACCTGATACTGACAGGCCAGATAGAGGGAAAACGAAACAGAAGAGAACAGCGGATAACATATTTAAAGGTCCTGAGCAGGTGGATGACGGCACGGGGTTTGCGAGGTGTAAGAAGGGAAAGCGTAGAAAGAGCAACCAGTTATAGGGAAACCTGGAAAGCCATAATCATCTACGTCCTGAAAAGACAGGGCACAAAGAAGAAGAAGAAGAAGAAGAAGACGACATTGGTTGATTGAACAGAGTTCTGATCAGTCAGACATCTTCTTCTTCTACGTGCCCCTTCCTTTCAGAATGTAGGCGATCATGGCTTTCCACGTTTCCCTATCCCTGGTGGCTCCTTAGCGCGCTTTCTCCTGTTACACCATGCAACCTTCGTTCCATCATTCACCTGTTCAAGCCCATAAATCTAGAACGTAAATGTATAGAAACTAGCGTGGGCACAAAATGAGGGATCAATTTATATATTGATCATAATAGAGAATTGATCCCCCATTTTATAACCACATTATACTTTCTTATAAAAACGTGGCATATATATTCTTCTTCTTTGTGCCCTGTCCTTTCAGGACGTAGGCGATCATGGCTTTCCACGTCTCCCTATCCCTGGTGGCTCTTAGCACGCCTTCTCCTGTTACCTCACGCAACTCCTGTTCTGCCATCCACTAGCTCAAGCCCATGCATCTAGAATATAAATATATAGAAATAAGCATGGCGACAAAATGAGGGATCATTTCATATATTGATTATGATATTTGAATTGATCCCCCATTTTATACCCACATAGTAATTTTTTATAAACAGTTGGCATATATATTCTTCTTCTACAGACCCTGTCCTATCAGGGCTTTCCACGTCTCCCTATCCCCGGTGGCTCTTAGCACGCCTTCTCCTGTTGCACAACGCAACCCTCGTTCCATCATCTACCTGATTAGGTCCTTCAAATATGTTATCCACTGCTTTTCCCTCTATCTGGCCTGTTAGTATCAGGTTCTCCAAGACCTCTTTCCTCATTGCATGTCCCAGGAACTTCAGCTGTCTCAGTTAGACAGTTGTATTAAATTGCTCATAAGTTATTGCTTGCCTTATATTAAAACTACGTGTCTCTCCAAATGGATTAGGAGATTATAGTGCCAGAACATTATCTCTGCAGATATTTTTTCAATATATAATCTCTTTGATTGATTGATGTGGTTTTAATTATCAACACCTCTATGGGTGTTACGCCAATATTTACATTTTATGCCAAAATATTTACATTTATGCCAAAATGTAAATATTTTGTACATAATTTTAAATTTAGAGATTTATCAGTTTTGGGATACATGTGTTGCTAATTAATAGGTGTGAGTAGAAATGGCTAATTTACTTAGATTATTAGCGAAGGAATAAAAATCAGTCAGTTAATTGCCGCACGTAATTCACGCTTGGGTGATCATGTCTTAAAAGAGACATGATTGACTAGGCGGATGATTTTCTTCGGTAGACTAGATGCAAACTAAGGCTATAAAATCCAGTCTGTCTTGTTTTTCAACCCGTAGCTGAAGGAAGAAGAGACAGATTAATAGCTTTCTCAAGGGTATTTGTGCATAAGTAACTGAAACGAACTCGACTGGAATTCGAACTCGACACTCCGATATCTCATTACAACTCGATATCCTTTACACACCAACTAAACTGAATATAATGAAACAAAATGAAAAAAAAAAGGTCTCTTTACTGCCAAAATTGCAATATGTGCTCTGGTAAAAAATGCCAGAGAAAACCATTGACATCAAAAATACTAGAGAAAATCATTATTAAAAATACCAGAGAAAATCATTAACATCATAAATACTAGAGAAAACCATTATTAAAAATACTAGAGAAAATCATTAACATCATAAATACTAGAGAAAACCATTAACATCATAAATACTAGAGAAAACCATTAATATTAAAAATACCAGAGAAAACCATTAACATCAAAAATACTAGAGCAAATCATTAACATCATAAATACTAGAGAAAACCATTAATATTAAATACCAGAGAAAATCATTAACATCAATATACTCGAGAAAACAATTAACATAAAAAATACTAGAGTAAATCATTAACATCAAAAATACTAGAGAAAACCATTAACATCATAAATACTAGAGAAAACCATTAATATTAAAAATACTTGAGAAAATCATTAACATCAAAAATACTAGAGAAAACAATTAACATAAAAAATACTAGAGCAAATCATCTCTGGTAAAATGGATAACTGAACATTAAGTTTATAAGTCCCCAAAATTTAGTTGTTCTTGTCTTTAAGCACACATGTATATAGACGTCAATTAGTTTCTGTGACTTAACCCAAAGAGTTGTGCGTTCAATATCAGTGTACAGCAATGGTGAACAAGTAACTTATAGGTTTAGTGGGAGATAACTCATGACTATCAGATGAGGTACTACTACATAAGAAATGAAGTTCATATACCCCAGTTACACCAGACGCACATCCAAGCTTACAAAATCTGGTATTTCTAATCGGTCACCCATCTCGACGTTGCTGATATTACCGGTATGTCAACGTCAAATGTATAATCTAAAACAGCAAAGAGTATTTTTTTATCTAAATGATTTTCACTCTGACAGCAGGTAACTGGTCAGCTTCTATTGTTTTGCCTTAATTGCAACACTGTCTTCGTTCTGGTGTCCCGTAGCAACCAGATGCTTCTTAATTAGCGGAAGCGCTTCTCTGTGCTTTTCTCGGAACGGTCGATGCAGCCAGTATCAAAACAGTTCAAATAATTAACAGGAAACCACACAGAAAGTAAACTAGACGACTAATGACAAAAATGAACCGTAGAGTAGGCGGTTGAAGAACAACATACTGGACACGGTCTCCGCAATGATCAAATGTCTATTGATGAGACGTCCTTGTTGTGGTCGCTCAGGCGCCGAGGTGGGTTGAGGCTGCGGATTGCCAGTCTCTGCTACGCGTTCCAAATAGGATTGAAAACCTGATTAGCAAGTCGGGAAATCTTCTTGTACAATCATCGGCAAAGACAGATCCGGAGACACTAAATGTTTCTAAATTGCTGTCTTTAAGAGAAAAGAGTAGGAATTTACGTTCTTTTTTTTCTTTCAAGGCAGACTGGTGGTTTATATAACAGGATATTAGTGGTTCTTATTGATTTAAAGAGTTTCTGTCGTTGTGTGCTATGGAACAGTGTCGTTCGGTACTGAAAACAAATTAGCCAGCATAGTTACATTTCGTAGCTTCCTTTTCCGTTCCATCGGTTGCAGAGTTTTACGCTGTTCTAACCAGTGATACCTTAATATCTCATTACTCCAAGGCGGTGTTTAGATCATCGATTATGTACGAAATATAGATTTCCCATTTGAAATTAAATTTCCCTAGATGATATTCTATTTTCAAGTTTTGTTACTCTCGAAGCAAAGCCAGATTTACACTATACTTCAATTTTAACTATTTTAATTTGCGCGCGTGCACGCACACACACACACACACACACACACACACACATACACACACACACACACACACACACACACACATATATATATATATATATATATATATATTTTCTAAACATATGCTGTTAAATATAAGAGACAATGAATGTCTATTATGTTTAATCATGAGCCGTTCTAAACGTCGTATTTTTGCTTTAATTTCAGTTGAAAATAAAGACAAAAATTCTCCAAATTTTGGATAATTATTTATTGGTTTTCTTCTAAGCTTTCGGCTCACATGAGCCATATTCAGAGAGGTTGTTTAAACTGAAATATTATAAAATCCACCATCACCGACGATTTTATTTTGTGTTGACATAAAACTCCGCTTGGCAACGGCAATAGTTACCAAAAATAATAAACGCAGTTCTTAAGTTTGCGATGCAGTTTTATGACGTCACACCGCGTGATAGTGCGAAATGACAACAAAACCATGTAGTCAAATGCAATGTAATATGTTATTTCCTGTTTTAAAGTTGATTTATTAATTAATTAATTAATTAATTAATATATATATATATATATATATATATATAAATATATATATATATATATATATATATATATATATATATATATATATATATATTCCGAGTGGGTACAGAACGAAGAACGAATTTTTTCCGTCCAAAGCATTAATTTAAAACAGTACTCGATATATGATATATAGAGCTGTGAATATTTATATATAAGGAACCCTAAGAAAAACAGCCTCGCCTATAATGAAAGAGAATAAATAAAATTTGTTTGGTAACAACAGACACAAATAAATCAAGCGCTAGCTAAGCAAGACGCCTAAAAATTCTTATGGTCAACAAACAAGACAAGTCCCCAATCACACACACAAGAAAACCCCATGCAAACACACGAAAATGACCGAGTAATAACCCCCCACACGCACACACCAATCTCTGCGAAATTCTAACCAAAATATATACCCGACAGATAAAAACGTACACTCCAACAGATAATACCATTAATCAACAATTTAGCACTTACACACCAGGCTCTTGAAAAATCTAGAAGATATATATATTCGTAGACTTAGCTGTCCCTTTTTGATCAGAATACAATTAAACAACATTTTTCAGAAAATCATAACCATGTAGGTACGATCAGACAGATTTTAGTCAACTATATAATAATGCTCACTCATACACACAGTAGAAAGAACCTTCAGATATTGGAGGCCATCTACATTACATACCAAACAACCCACACTTAATAAAATCACGCTTAAATCTGGTCATAACACATTACATTGCATTTAAATATATGGTTCTGTTATCATTTCGAGCTCTCACGCGGTGTGACGTCATAGAACCGTATTACAAATTTGCGAACTGCGTTTGCTATTTTTAGTAACCGTTGCTTAGCTGAGTTTTATGTCAACACAAGATAAAATCGTCGCTGATGGTGGATGTTTTTGTGTTAATGTCCTTGTAATCTCTCTGAAGATGGCTCATGTAAGTTGAAAGCGTAGAAATAAATTAATAAAAAATTATCCAAATTTTGGAGAATTTTTTTTTAATTTTCAACTGAAATTGAAGCCAAAATACGATGTTTGGAACGACTCATTATTAAACATAATAGACATTCATTGTTTCTTATATTTAACAGTATATGTTTAAAAATTATCTGCTGCCTCGATACACTATATATATATATTTTTTTTTCTATATCAAGAATGCATTAGGGATATTGTGGAAAATGTTTACTTGTGATGGGTTTAGTCCTTCAGGAATTTGTCGGACAAATTTGTACGACTAAACATAGGCATGAGATAAGAATTTTAGAATTTTTTTATCTAGCTAAATTCATTTATTGTCTTTTGCTTTCCATCACATTTCTACCCGCTGTTTATGTCAGTGTTCTTGACAGGCTCCAAAGTGTGATAGGTACCGTCTTTTCGGCTCGACCCAGCCAGTTTCCCACCGACGGGATTTGACTTCCCTGTGTCTGTTCTATAAATACTTTCATGGCTTCTGCTCCAACGAACTTAAGTCACAGGTGCCCCTGCAACATGTGTTTACTCGTGCAACCAGACTGGCGACTGGATCCCACCCATTCACAGTTAGATCAACCAAATGCAGCAAACAATTCTACTCGCACTTCCCGACTGTGGAACTCGCTTCCATATTTTTGATTTCCAGACGGATACAACCTCCAAGGAATTTAAATGCCATCTGACTCTATTTCTGTCTACACCACCCAGTATACCTTTTCCTTTCTCTCCACCTTTGCAACTGTCATCACACCTGTTTTCCCACCCTTAACTGGTTCGTCTTTCTCTTTACTGTCCTATATAATCTTTTTACTCTTATGTAACCCCCACTGCACATCAGTGGCGTTACCGTCTTGCTCGGGGTTATACGATTATAAAGAAAAGTAGGTATTCCAAATCGCGATATTAGAATATGTATCAGGAATGGTGAAACGTTCTTAAAGCCAGAATTTTACGGCGGATGATGAAGCGATTAAGGAATTCTTTAGACCTTTACATCGTAGTTAATTATTTACTCCTTTGATCACAGCACTTTTTATGTAGTCTGCTTCGTTACGGTAGAAAAGCAACTTACCTGACGCATTTTTTTTATAAAATGTCTATTTTTTGTTCATATAATCTTTTATTTAAATTTTTTATGACAGTTATTACAGGGCTGGAAGTAAACTCCTCTTTCAAGTTTTTCTTATTCCTTTGTTTAATGCTGACTAAGTTTTCTTATTGTTTTAAGATTGGCTGAAGGGAGTGACAAGTAGTGACTACAAATAAACTGCCAAGAAAACCGAATAAATGGTCATCAGCAAAAGAAAACAGTCCAAACTGCCAAGTACAGGTGGGGGATGTTAAAATCAAACAGGTACGAACATTTAAATAACTCTGGAAGTGTACTAACGGAAGACGGAAAATGCAACACAGAGATCCAAAGGCGAATTGGCATGGCGAAGGACACGTTTCAGAAGCTAAGTAAAGTATTAAGACATAGGAAACTTTCACTAGAAATAAAGAAGAGAGTGCTAGATTGCTATGTGATGTCAGTTCTTCAATATGGCAGTGAATGTTGGAAAATATCATTGAAGAAGAAGGAACAACTTGAAGCAACTGAAATATGGTTCTACAGAAGCATACTGGATATAAGGTGGGGGACCAGTTCCATATTACAATCAATATATAAAATGACCCCTCACTTTTAAAACTTGAAGCAGCTGAAATGGTGCGGATATCCTGGACCGAGCAATGATGAGGTGTTGGAATGAATGGAAACGAAAAGGAAATTAATATTGAGCATCAGGAAGAGACAACTGAAGTTCCTGGGAAAGAGGGCCTGGAGAATCTGATACTGACAGACAAGATAGAGGGAAAATCATATTTGAAGGGCCTGAGCAGGTGGATGACAGAACGGGGATTGCGTGGTGTAACAGAAGAAAGCGTGCTAAGAGCCACCATGGATAGGGAGATGTGGAGAGCCATGATCGCCTTCGTCCTGAAAGGACAAGGCCCATAAAAAAAGACAAATAAGAAGAAAAAGAAGAAGAATGTATGAGAAACAAATTGTATGTTGATTTTAAGTGTATTATCTTTGATTATTGATGTTATAGAGTTAGTTTACAGGATAATATGTTTTTATTTTTTTATTATTATTAGGTTTCATAGTAGGGGCGTTTTATCAAAATACTTTATGAGCTTTTGTCTCGCATTGAATATAAAATAATTAGCGTATTGGAGAAGATTGAATGTGATTTCAATGTATTTTTACCTCGTGTAAACAATCTAAGCTGCCTATTTTTAATGATCTTAAGTAGAATCCTATGATTATTGTTTTGTTTTTGTGATAAGAATAAAAAAAATTATTGTTGATTAATTTCCAGTGGCATCGAGTTTTCAGATATTGTTACTGCGATGTAGCTTGGTATAGTCTCTTTTCTCTGCTTAGCTTGGTATAGTATCCTCCGTCTAGGAGTGGGATGAAAAAGACACAAGGAACTGCGATCCGCGACGTACAGGAACTTTCTTCTGGGTCAGCTTCTTTCACAGTTTCTTATCTTGGTATAAGATGATAGTGCTTAGAGAATTTTTCTCTAGGAAGGCAAGGCTTTGCCCATAGGGTATCCTTTTTAAGGTAAGAAGGGTAACAAGAGATTTTCTCTGTTACAAAGTTGTGGCATTAGCCAAAAAGATTACAAAGAATTGGTAAGATGGTCTCGATATAGCGAGACAAGTGGGCGCCAATTTAGGCCCTGCTGCAACAAATCCGGAGCGGCACAAATACGTCCGATACTGTTCGTGCTAGCTGAAAAAAGGAGAGAACAAAACCATCAGAAAAAACATAAAACCTCTGGTAAAGCCCGCCTAAAGTTCAAAACGAGGTTCGGGTTAAATCAGCCAATCAGGAGACCCGTTACATCTGTAAATTTCCGACACACTGCCAACGGAGAACGAAAAAAGTAATGGTTATCCATTACTTTTTTTTTTTCATAGAATAAGATCAAGGGGAACTGAATGTGCTTCTGTCTGCCTTTAATTCCAGGGGAAATAAATGTTTTAAGGAATGAACCTGTTCGCAACCGTTCCTCAACACACAGGCCGAGCGAACTTTACCATCGTTCCCGGTAATGAGTCTAAGCACCTTACCTAGACTCCAAAAAGGTCTAGTCTTATTAGGAGATTTGATTAATACAATTTCTCCAACTGACACCTTTAGAGGGCAATCTCCCTTCAAATTCGTATCCCTCTCTCTCAGAGACAACAGATAATCATTGTGCCAAATCTTCCTAAATTTTTCGACATATTTATGTCTTAACTCCAAAGATTGCACCAGCTTTATTCTACTAGGGGGATCGGGGCACAGATCTTCCGATCCATAGTTACTAATTAACAAACGTGGATTGTAGCCAGTTTGTAGAAAGTGATTGGGGGTTAAAATATCTAGGCCCCCTTCTGAAGCGGTAAAATAAGTCAGCGGTCGATCGTTGATCGCTTACTGCACGTCAAAAATTATCGTTAAAAATTCAAAATACTGAATTTTCCTCCTACCTATTAATTTTTTCAAGCATTGCTTCATGGTTTTGATCATTCTCTCCCATGCGCCCCCATACCAGGCGGAATAAAGGGGAATGGTGTGATGACTAATGGAAGCGGACCTAAAATGTTCCCTGAATTCGTCGGAAACGAAAATTTCAGACAACATAATGCCGGATGCTAGAAAGGTTTTAGCATTATCCGAATAGACATGAGAGGGAACGCCAAAAAGATTGGTAAATCTGACGAAGGCTAACAGGAAGGATCTGGAGCTCATGTCAGGCAAAAGCTCCAGATGCACTGCGCGAAGACTCATGCAGGTAAATAGCAGGATGTACATCTTTATTTCATCATCCTTGTACTTTACCAAGAAATGGCCGGTAAAATCTATACCCACTTGTTGAAAGGGGTGAACAAAATTTGCCCGATGGGTGGGTAGTTGAGAGCCCGAGGGAGCTTTATACGGTAAAGAATTAATTTTCTTACAAGTAATACAGCTACGAAGTGTTTTCTTTACCGATTGTCTTCCCTGGGGAATCCAAAATCCGGATAATCTCAACTTGGAAAGAGTTGAATTGGTTCCCATGTGGCAACAATTCAAATGCGCCTCTTTGATAACCAATTCAGTTAAGGGGTGATGTTTACCCAAAAGTATAGGGAATTTGACTCCGAAGTGGAGTATACTGGAATTCTGGATGCGTCCTTTAGTCCGCAACAGACCATCCCTATCAATAAACAACCCAAGGGCAGTTATTCTAGGAGGTACCACCTTATTAGAAGGTTGAGTCAAATATTCCAACTCAAAGGGAAATGCCTCCCTTTGCATATCAGAAAAAAGCAACAATTTGGCTTTATGGTAGGTATCAGTGTGTCGATGCATCAACTTATCACCGAACCTTAAAACCTTTTCAAGAACGTTGATCGCTCTAGACAATGTTGAAAATTTAGAAATATTTAAAGGAAGACTGGATTCGTCTGCGCGAGAATCCTCGGTTAACATACAGGATACAATCTTCCGGTTGGTGTCATTAAGGCAAGGTAATGGAGATACTGGCCAGTCGATGTTATGTTGATTTAGCCAATCGGGTCCGTATACCCAAAAATCGAACAATTGTTTAAACTTGGAGGCTGAAAGGCCTCTAGTCAACAAATCCGCAGGATTTTCCGACGAAGGGACATACTTGAACAAGGGGGTGACGCCAAATCTGATGTTAACGTCCTCCAACATTTTTTTTATGTTCAGGACACGATTTTCCACAAAAATATTTCTTTTAGACCCCTTTCCATTTAAAACCCAAGATAAGGCTACTTGTGCATCTGACACAAGGAAAATAGAAAGTACGTTGATAGGCTTCAAGGCTTCAATAACCTTAGGAACAACTTTGAGAGCGAGATAGATCGCCATTAGTTCCAAAGTAGGTAGGGTTTTCTGCTTAATGGGAGCCACCTTAGCTTTAGCGAACAACAAGGAACATCGATTTCCTTGTTTAACATATAAAGAAAACCCGTATGCGAGCTTAGATGCGTCGCAGAAACAAATAAATTCCACCGGGAAGCTCTCCTGCAACACACGTCTGGGGAACTCAAATTCGCTTAATTCATTAAGTTCCTTAGCAAGAGTTTGCCAAGGGATAGTAAAATTTTCAGGGATCTGTTGATCCCAGGACAAGTTGTTTTTCCATAGTTGGCTAACGAATGTCTTGCCCTGAATAGTAACTGGGAGAAGTAAGGAAAGCGGATCATAGATGCTGGAAGTCTGAGACAGAATTCCACGTTTAGTGTCTACGTTAATGTTAATCTCAGTGGGCGCAAGTCTGATTGTATCTTGTCGAGGGGAATAATGATACCCCAGTACCTTTTCATAGGAGGGAAGGGGGGAGGTAATTGATCCATCCTCTGACATTTTCTTTTGCAAATCCGCACAGTTGGAGTTACAGGACTGAAGATCGAATCCTGCGTCCTTCAACCTGTTACGTACAGTACTATTCACAGAAAGGAGAGACCTAACAAGTACTAAATGTTATACTAACAAGTACTAAATGTTACACTAACAAGCACTAAATGTCATATTAACAAGTACTAAATGTTACACTAACAAGCACTAAATGTCACCATAACAAGCACTAAATGTTATATTAACAAGCACTAAATGTTATATTAACAAGCACTAAATGTTATATTAACAAGTACTAAATGTTACACTAACAAACACTAAATGTCACCATAACAAGCACTAAATGTTATATTAACAAGCACTAAATGTTATATTAACAAGCACTAAATGTCATCATAACAAGCACTAAATGTCATACTAACAAGCACCAAATGTCACCATAACAAGCACTAAATGCCATATTAACAAGCACTAAATGTCACCATAACAAGCACTAAATGCCATATTAACAAGCACTAAATGTTATATTAACAAGCACTAAACGTCACTACAACAAGCACCAAATGTTATATCTTCCCAAGTCGGCTTGTGCAGAATTCGAACCTTCTGAGAATGTCCGAAATTCAAATTTATCCGCTGAAGGAGACCCACTGAAGTCAGGACACTCCAATTGTAATTTTAAAGGTTGAAGAGAGACAGGTTTTAAATTTTGCCGCTCTCCCGCCATATGCCGCCCTCAAGCATACCAGGATAACATGCGAAGAGAGAGAGAAAATAAGGAAATATCAAGGCTTATCCAGTCAAACTAACCCCCTCTCCGACAAATTTTGAAAAAAAAATTTTTTTTTTTTTTAGGTAGCAGACAAGAAGCACCAAAAAAAATCACACAAATAACAATTCTGGAAGGGAAAAATTTACAATAAAATATGTAACGCTCATATTTTTGCAATAAAAGCTATGTGAGAAATATATTCACATAGCTTAGCGCTTAAGCAGTGAAAGGAAATTATCAAACATAACAAGACATACCTGGTATAGAAAAAACAATTTATTTGTCTTGCAAAAATATGCTGAATTTTGCTGCTACAGTGTAGCTTGGTATAGTCTCTTTTCTCTGCTTAGCTTGGTATAGTATCCTCCGTCTAGGAGTGGGATGAAAAAGACACAAGGAACTGCGATCCGCGACGTACAGGAACTTTCTTCTGGGTCAGCTTCTTTCACAGTTTCTTATCTTGGTATAAGATGATAGTGCTTAGAGAATTTTTCTCTAGGAAGGCAAGGCTTTGCCCATAGGGTATCCTTTTTAAGGTAAGAAGGGTAACAAGAGATTTTCTCTGTTACAAAGTTGTGGCATTAGCCAAAAAGATTACAAAGAATTGGTAAGATGGTCTCGATATAGCGAGACAAGTGGGCGCCAATTTAGGCCCTGCTGCAACAAATCCGGAGCGGCACAAATACGTCCGATACTGTTCGTGCTAGCTGAAAAAAGGAGAGAACAAAACCATCAGAAAAAACATAAAACCTCTGGTAAAGCCCGCCTAAAGTTCAAAACGAGGTTCGGGTTAAATCAGCCAATCAGGAGACCCGTTACATCTGTAAATTTCCGACAATATATCAGTAGAGCATCATCAATGTAATCAAAAATCAAATAATAATAAAATATTAAATATAAAAATCAAATAATGCTTGAGGGCTGAATTGCGTCACAAGTAATTTTTCCTCTTTGGCACACATTTTCCCCTTACGCTCTCACTTTCTGATTGAGCAGTCTGGACGAATGGCAGACTTTGAAAACAGAAGATACTCTAGCATCTACGCATCGTTCATTCAGTAATGAATTAGAACACTTTCACTGCTGGTGAATGAATACATGGTATATCACACGATTAAGGTCTGCCTCCTACCGACCGCCCGTAGCTCAGAGGTAGAATCACTAATTCGGCCGGGTTTCAATCCTGGGTTAAAAACAATCGGATGTCTAACCGTACTGATGGGCTGTGAAACAGTGGAACAGATCTGTCTGCGGAGGAATATTTACGCTCTCACACCCTGCTTGAGCACTCTGGAAGAATGGTAGATTAAAAAAAAATAAAACAGTAGCTATTCTATCATCTACGCATCGTTCATTCAGGAATCAATTAGAACACTCTCAGCTATTGGCGTGTGTATACATGATATATCACAGGCTAAAAGTCTGTCCCGTTCTATCGAGCGCCCATAGCTCAGAATCGCCGACTGAGGCCAATTCGGTCGGATTTCAATCCTGGGTAAAATGCAATCGGATGTCTAAACGTACTGATGAGCAGTGATACAGCGAAAGTGATCTGTCTGCGGATGACTATATATGTAACCGAAATGTCTACTCCAATAGTTTCTTTTCTAGCACTACTCGCCTGTGAAATTCCCTTCCACATACTTACTTCCCTGACAGCTACAATCTCCAGGAGTTTAAATGTAAGGTCAATAGACATCTCCTAACACACTAACTCTCATTCTTTTTCTCAAATACTCTTCCAATCTACCCAACACTCATCTTCGGTATCCTTACCCGTCTATCACCCTCCTTCTGATATTTCCTATACCTAACCACTCTTTCTCGTCACTCTCCCCGATGTAACCCCATGCGCAATAGTGGCAGTGGAATTCCTTGATTGGGTTGAAATAATTAATATATATATATATATATATATATATATATATATATATATATATAGTATATCGAGACAGCAAGTAATTTTCTAAACATATGCTATTAAATATAAGAAACAATGAATGTCTATTATGTTTAATCATGAGTCGTTCTAAACGTCGTATTTTTTATTTAATTTCAGTTGAAAATAAAGACAAAAATTCTCCAACATTTGGATAATTATTTATTAGTTTTCTTCTAAGCTTTCGGCTCACATGAGCCATATTCAGAGAGGTCGTTCAAACTGAAATATTATAAAATCCACCATCACCGACGATTTTATTTTGTGTTGACATAAAACTCCGCTTGGCAACGGCAATAGTTACCAAAAATAATAAACGCAGTTCTTAAGTTTGCGATGCGGTTTTATGACGTCACACCGCGTGATAGCGCGAAATGACAACAAAACCATGTAGTCAAATGGAATGTAATATGTTATTTCCTGTTTTAAAGTTGATTTTATTGAGTGTTGGTTGTTTCGATTTGATGTACATGGCCTCCAATATCTGCAGGTTCCTCTTACTGTGTGTATGAGTAAGGATCACCGTATTGTTGACCAAAATCTGTCTGATATTACCTACATGTTTATGTTTTTCAGAGAAATGTTGTTTAATAGTACTCTGATCAGAAAGATGACATGTAAGTCTACTTTTTTTTAAATCAAAAACCTAGTACATATATTGGTTTTACTACAACCACGCTCTCCCGTAGACTTACATGTCATCTTTCTGATCAGAGTACTATTAAACACTACTGAATGTGAACAGAAAGCTTAGAAGAAAAACAATAAATAATTATCCAAATGTTGGAGAATTTTTGTCTTTATTTTCAACTGAAATTAAAGCAAAAATACGACGTTTAGAACGGCTCATGATTAAACATAATAGACATTCATTGTCTCTTATATTTAATAGCATATATTTAGAAAAAAAAAATATATATATAATTATTGTTAGCCAGTTTGTGGTCTTAATTAAATTAAACCAGTATATAGTTCGATTAAAAAGTGCTCAATACATATATAATGTAGAGCTTTTGAAAATGTTTAATTTGCAAAACAGTTATTTACGCAATCTTAGTTTCATCCTTTCGGTATCTTCAGACGATTTGTAATAAGTGATTTTATAACGTTTTCAAACGTACAAGATGGCTTTTTAAGAACGCGCGACTAGAGTTTTAAAATAAATAAGTTTTCAAATTTACGGTGTGAGTATTTTAAGGATCTTAAACACGTTCATCCAATATTTGTCTATACTTCTGAGAGGAGGTGGTATTTACACTATTTGCATTATTCTAACTTTGCTTCCGTTTTTACGACGTTTCGTGTAACACGGAGTGCTTAAGAAAATCAATGATTGCGATATGAGCTCTGGCAAAAAAGTGCTACAGATTATCTTTAGCACCAGAAGATTGCAACAAGAACTCTGGTAAAAAATTAGTTACAGAGACGTTAGGCTTATAAGTTTCAGAAATTCAAAGGACACATTGATATAGACATAGTTCCAGTGACTTGATCCAAAGATTTGTGAGTTCAATAGCAGGCTCCAACAGTGAACAAATAACTTAGAAGATTTAAGTTAAAGGGCGATAATTCATAGCTACCAGAAGTGGTATTGGACATGGAATTTTTTTTTTTTAATCATTTCACCCCGAGCAAGGCGGAAACGCCACTGATGTGCAGGGGGTTACATAAATGTAAAAAGATTAATTAGAAAAGAGTGAGGAGTACAAGCTAGTTAGAAAAGAACAATAGAAAGCTGAAAAAGCAGGTGCGATGACAGATACATAGGTGGAGAGAAAGGGAAGGTTATACAGGGGAGGGGAGAGAGCTAGAGGCCAGTGGTTAGTAGATGAGTATTAATTTGCATTTAAAATTCTGGAGGTTGTGGCCGTCAGGAAAGCAAGAATACGGGAGTGAGTTCCACAGGCGGGAAGTGCGAGAGAAGAAGCTGCAGGAGTAGAATTGTCGTCTGCATTTGGCTAACCTGACTGTGAATGGGTGGGACCCAGTTGCCAGTCTGGTTGCACGGGTAAACACCTGTTGAGGAGGCATCAGTGACTTAAGCTCGTCTGAGCAGAAGCCATGAAAGTATTTATAGAACAGACAAAGGGAGGGCACATTTCGACGATGGGGAAGTGGCTGCAGTCGAGTCGCCAGATCAGTACCTATCACATTACAGACTCTCCTTTGGAGCCTGTCAAGAACACTGAGGAGAACGGCAGGGGCACCTGACCATAAATGGCAGCAGTACTCCATGCACGGACGGATGGTTGACTTGTATATATGCAGTATGGATTCAGGTGGAAAAAACTTCCTGGATCGACATAGTGACCCAATCTTCTTAGCAGTAAATTTTGCTATGGATTCAATATAGTGGTTCCATTTGAGGTCTGAGGACAGGGTAAGTCCGAGGAGGCGTAGTGTATTACTCTCAAGGAGTATATATCCTCGTAATCGTAATATAGAGTTCGGTTCAAAATTCTTAACAGTCGAAACTTCGTAATATGATGACAATAGTCCGAATAATGAAAATTGCGTTTTGGATCCAAGTTTGTATGCTTCTAAAATATTTTCTGGCCTGATTTTTCATTTAGTAATTTTTTTTTTTTTTTGAAATGATATTATCGCTAACGTGTCTCTTGGCACAGTCTGCAGACATCCCCACCCTTATAAGATTTGGCTCTTTTATTATCACCACCACCACCACCATCATCATCATCATCTTACCCCTTTTACACCCAATAGTGTGTAGGGCAGTAACTTTTTGTTACTGTTTCCGTAACAAACTGTTTTTTTTATGAGGCAGGGTTGATAGTCCTGCGCCCAACCCCCAAACCTGGAGAACCGCTGGACCATTCTTGGTCCTTACATTTACAACACCTGGTATTCCCAAACAGTCACCCATCTAAGTACTGACCAGGATGGATGTTGCTTAACTTCGGTGATCGAACGAGAACCGGTTTATTCATCACGATATAGCCGTAGATACTTTTTTGTATATCAGTGTCTTCCCCGTTTTTTTTTATAATTTTTACACGTGTCTATCCAATTTGGTGAAATGCTTTCTAGTTTAAATGGGGATCACTAATTTATACCATTTGTTTTTAAAAATCTGTTTTGTAGAACCTAAAAATGTTTTCTTTTTATCGACCAGCATCAGGTACTTCTGATTTTAACCCGCGAGTATAAACAAAACCGCGAGTATAAACAAAACCGCGAGTATAAACAAACTCTTGTATGTTACATTCCAAATATTATCAGTTAGAAAAATAATAAACCTCCGTAATACTGTGTATAAACATTATTAAATAAATTAAAATATCCCTAACTCAGTATATATTTATGAAATTTACTATCGTAGAACATTTTTTATAAAATAAATACTTCAACGCTGCACAGACTATACGTGTCACATGATTTTGAAGATAAGCAAATAAATAAATCCACAGTGGTACGTATTTGGAAATAAATACAAAGTAAAAACAAGTACTAATTTGAAAAAAATATACCTATTATTATAGAGACTATAATTCGAACTAGTACACCACAGGCAGTACCTAAGTGAAGCAAATTGGGCACGTCGATTTAGTGCAATGTTTAGTAAGTTTGTCTTGCTAGAATCAATAAAAGTGAGTAGTGATTTCAATCCACACTAGGTACTCCATACTTCCGCCTTGTGCCACTTAGAATTTCATTAAGGTATTTCGAAGTGGTGTAACGGTTAGCGAGCTGGTCTCGCTAAAAACATTACAATTGAGAATGAGTTCGATCCCCATTGGGTGCCCCATATTTTCGGCCTTGTACCCCATCCTAGCTGCGCTTAAAAATCACTCTAAGAGAAGCAAATTAAATCAGAGAAGAAAATCAAATTCTTTTCTAGGGTTTATGTATTTATCATTAACTTATATTTTTATTAGGTTAAAGTCGTCGTCTGCTTGAATAAACGTACTCTTTAAATCAAACACTGAGATCAATTGACCGTCGAATATATACTTATAATGAATGTATAAACAATTCTTGCAGGCTGACATTTGTAAGCTCAAAAGTAAAATTTATTGATATTTTCGCTCCGTTGACGGCAAGATGATCACAGTTGAAATCTAAATTGTTGGTCCATACAGCGGGGGTGGGGGGGTTATAACTAAAATGACTTCAAAGAACGGTATATTTCGGCTTATACACATTTCCTGCTACCAGGAGTTTGGTGCCAAAAACAAACGGAAATTAGCCTATGCAACAAAGACTTCTGTTGTAACATTATCCCTAATTTGGGCGGAATTAATTTTCTTCAGATAAAAGACACATGCAAACAGTAGTCTACACCCACAAAATATTGATGCAGCAATAAAATCAGCAGACGAAGTCTAACTCATATTTCAATAAATCATGCTTACTAAAATTGGCTTATTCTGGAAGTTCATCGAGTATACTTAAAACAAATATATAAATATACACCAGGTGCTGTAATATTAGAGGTGCGGATGGTCCAATGGCTAAAGGCTCGAAATTGTTCAACAGAGAGCAGTGTTTTAATTCCGGTTGCGTTCGTTATCGTCACTTACGCGGAAATACAGTACTGTGCAGAAATATTAGAACAAACACTATTTTATCTTTTACTAGAAACATAGCCCGGTGTTGCTCGGGTGTAATGAAAGCTTTAAAACTAATTCATGATCCTGGAGCTCAGACTCACCCTAAAGAATATTTGTGTGAAGTTTGGTGAGAATCGGATAAAAATTGTGGATTTGTATAAAGGATATACAGACACATAAACAGACACACACACAAACATCTTGCCTTTTATATATATATTATCTATTTTCTGCACTATTGTAAGAACTGCAACCTTGAAACTTCTGAATATCGTTTCTTATGTCTTTGTCTATGAGTGTATCAAATTTGATTAAAATCGGACCACTGCTTCCATAACCCGATTTTTTCGATTATCGATTTTCGATATTTATCGGGGGTACCTCGACACAAAACCTATCTAAGAACACTCGCAGACGTTTATAGTACAACTGTGTAAATGTTCAAGAGAATCGGTTCAGCCGTTTCGGAGTCTATAAGTAACGGACACACACAGACATAGACACACACACACATACACACACACAGACAAAGTTCCATTTATAAATAAGTTTAGGTAAGGCATCAAAATAAACTTTAAAATCACCTCTGTCCTAATCCTTTTGCACACTACCGGTTGTGTGCAAAATTATTAGGACAGGGGTGATTTTCCTAAAAACCTCACTGAAATTCAGATACAGGGAGAAAAGCTTAATAAATTGTTAATAAATATTGATTTTTTAAAACTAGGTGTAAAAGAAATGTATTAAATAGAAGATATATATAATTTCTCCTATTTTCTATTAAACAAGTTATTTTGAAACTACTCTATTAAACATCTATGGAAGAGTTTTGGATAAAAAAAATTGAAAAATCTAATGTAACTTCGCAAGACACAGTTTGGGAACAAATACAAGCTGCTTGGCAGGAGATACCATTAGATACATTGAAGAAGCTTGTGATGTCAATGCCTGACAGAATGAAGGCTGTGATCAAAAGAAAAGGCTATTATAATAAATATTAAATTTAATTTGTAATAAATATTTTTTTCTTGTTAAAGCATTTGTTGAGTAAATCAAATCAAATTACTTTAATTAAATTGTTTATTTTCTGTCAATATGCCTCATAAGAAATAAAATAGTTCTTGTCCGAATACATTTGCACATTACTATATATAGAGGTACAAATAATTTTTTCTTCTTTACCAACGCGTTTCGTTCCATGAGAAACTTTATCAAGGTAAATGTGGAGATTTCATTTCGTAATTTGCATTCATAAGCAGAAGTAATGTGGATGAAAATTTTAAGGTTTTGGTATCTCTAAGATATTCATTAATCTTGCTATGTAAAGAAAACTAAACTATGGAGGAAGCTTTCCCTCACACTAGGATCACCAGCGATCACATGAAACCCCGTTGTAAACACCATTAGACACCTAAATGTTCGCATTGAGGATTTCGGTGCGAATGCCAAGCAGTACATAACACCGTTTCCAAATTCCTGCCGGTGTGAATTGCATAATGCTGCTCTTTTTCGCAACGTCCCTGCCCAACTGACCTTACTAGACTGTGCAATTGACAAAATGAAAAAATGTCAACGTGCATGGTCAAGATTAAAAATACTGAATGGCGACAACTCACTGACGACACTCGGTAAATTTGGGGCCATTTCTTTTTAAAAGGGAAAATGAAAGCATCTATTTCAATAATTTTAGATGGATAGTCAGTTAAGAACCATACACAATACACACTTTGGTGATCATGTCTCGAAAGAGACATGATTTAAAGGCGCAGAAGATTTTCCCTCAGTAAATTGTCATTACATCCTTCGGTAGAGTGATTGCCAACTAAGGCTATAGAACCTGCTATTTTACCCATAGATGGGGGAGAGGTAGATTAATACACTTTCCAAGGATATTTACGCGTGAGTGAATGCAACAGAATTAACTGGAATTCGAACTCAGCTCCCCGATTTCGAGTTCCGAGTCGATATCCACTGCACCACAACGCACATCCAGGGTGGAATGCCAGTCAGTTAAGTGCCATACGTGAAACACGCTTAGGGGACCATATCTCGAAAGAGACATGACTGACTGGGCAGAACATTATCCCGGAGTAGGTTGCCATTGCTTTCTACGATAGACTGGTTGCCAGCCAAGGCTATAGAACCCAATCTGTCCTGTTATTTAACCCATAACTGGAAGGAAGAGACGGATTAATACCTTTCTTAAGGGTATTTGCGCGAAAGTGAATACAAGGAATTCAACTGGAATTCGAACTCGGCTCCCCGATTTGTCGTTCCGAGTCGATAACCATTGCACCACAAGGTACATCCAGGGTGGAATGTACTCGTACTAATTTGAATATTTAAGAAAAAAGTGTAAAATGTCTTGCCAAAGAAAAATAGAATACTCATCACAAAACCAGAGAAAAAAAAGTTAATATCATGGAATTGTGTTTACGCATGCGTGTAAGAACCGAATAAAACAACATTCCTAGATAACGGCCATGCGTACTTGTTGAGGAGAAAGTCTCCCGGAAAATTTAGCATTGTTTTTATTAATTTTCTCTCTGTATCCAGTGGACTGAAACGAGAAAAGGTCAGGTGGAATTCTCTGAAGTGAACAGATGATCGTTATGCAGAAGAATCACAAATTAAAAAGAAGAAAAATAACACGAAGAAGAAAAAAACATGACAAATAAGAATATAAAATAAAAAAGAGAAATAATAATAATAATTTTATTCAGTAAAAATGAATGAAAAGAAAAGAATATAAGAGAGAGAGAAAGAGAGAGAGAGAGAGAGAGAAATAACTTAAAATCAAGAATAAAAAATGTATCATGCAAAGGAAGAATGAATTCGACTGAAATAAAAAAAAGAAACGAATATTCTCGCATTAGACACAGATAATGAATGAAAGTTGAATGAAACAATTACAAATCAATGTTTAATGAAAATGTTTAAATGAAAAATGAATCGAAGGAAAAAAGAATGAAGTTAGAAATGGAAAAAAGGAAATAAAAGAAAGAAGAAAAAAACTGATAAAAATATAATTCAAAAAGAAAATTAAATCATAAATGAAAGAAAAAATTCACATTCAAAATCAAAAACAGATGAAATAAAAACAACGTATCATAAAAACAATAAAAAAATAGAAAAAAAGGAAAAAAAGTAAATTATAAACAAGGAAACAGCAAATGCAAAAGAAGGAATCATGCAAAAAAAGATGAATGAATTAATAAATTGAAAAAAAAATAAGGTCAGCAGAAAAATAATTAAAAAAATACATTAATGAAAAAAAAGAAAAAAGAAATACAATTAGAAAAAGAAAATCTAAAAAAGAACATATAAAATAAAAACAGTAAATGTAAAGCAAAAAAAGAGAGAAACAAACAAAAAATTAATGAATGAAAAAGAATGAATCATACTTAGAAGAAAAAAAGAATGAAAAAATTGAGAAATTACGCAATGTCGAAGAATGAATGTTAAAACATACATAAACAGAAAAGTATAAACGCAGAATAAAAACAAGAAAAGATAAACGAAAGAAGAAAATACTCGAAACAATGAAAAGAATTCAATAATGAATAATGGAATAAATAAAAAAAACTTAAATCAAACCCACGCACAGTAACCGGTCCCTCTTCCTTACAAATGCCCAATGTCATCCAAGTAACTCCTAACCCACCATCCACACATATGCCCCAACACCAAAATAACTGAACCCATCCCCAGAAAAAAAAAAAACAAAAGAATAAATAAACAATTAAAGTAAGAAATCGAACACTTGAATAAACAATATTAGCAAGAAATGTAAAAGCATCTTAGAGCAAGAGATGCGCGTAGGGTCTTCCATAGAGAAGCAACGGAAACAATACACACGTCACTGTTCGTACCGCTTGGTGAGAAAGAGATATTTCTTTTTGTGGAGCCCCTCCTTCAGTCTTTGTGCGTCTTACTTTGAGAATTTCCATTTAAGTGAGCTGTTTTCTTTTTAATTGTTTAGGAACGAGTATGAAATGTCTCTTGCCTTCTTTGGTACATTAAGGAGAAGGCCAACACCCGTATAAAGGAGGAATTAAAAAGCAACATTAATATAAAATACGAGAAAAAATATAGCAGTTCTGGAAATCGATTTGTCACTATATGATTTTCAGGCTGCTAAGGAGTGGAAGAATGCATACATGAAAAGGTCAGGTATAATTTAATTTGCGTTGATATATATATATATATGAATTGTTCATTATGCATCATCTTCATTGCAAAGTTATAAATGATAATCCAAAGAATATAGATTGATTTTCTAAGTGCTCATTATTCAGTTGTAACAAATTCTAGTAAGAAAAGCTTGCTAACCATTACACTACGTCGGGAGTCCAAAACGAGGCATATGTATAGTATATCGAGTATGATCAACTAACTTACTCAAAAATGAAACTAAGACTGATTGGTTTGGTTTGGTTTGGTTTGTTTCACGGCATATCAACCCCTTCGGGGTCATTTAATGCCAAAGCGTTAGTTTCTTCAAAGACGTATTTTTGTTGGTAACATTTTTCCTTCAAAACGTATTTTTGTTGGTAATATTTTTCCTTCAAAAACGTATTTTTGTTGGTAACATTTTTCCTTCAAAAACTTATTTCTGTTGGTAACATATTTCCTTCAAAAACGTACTGTTGATAACATTTTTCCTTCAAAAACGTATTTTTATTGGTAACATTTTTCCTTCAAAAATGTATTTTTGTTGGTAACATTTTTCTATTAAAAACTTTTTTTTTGTTGGTAACATTTTTCCTTCAAATCTTATTTTTGTTGGTAACATATTTCCTTCAAAGACGTATTTCGTTGGCAACATTTTCCCTTCAAAAACTTATTTTTGTTGGTAACATATTACCTTTCAGAAAAGTATTGTTGATAAAATTTTCCTTCAAAAACGTATTTTTGTTGGTAACATTTTTTCCTTCAAAAACATACTTTTGTTGATAACATTTTTCCTTCAAAAACTTATTTTTGTTAGTGACATTTTTCCTTCAAAAACTTATTTTTGGTGGTAACATTTTTCCTTCAAAAACATATTTTCTTTATAAAATTTTTCCTTCAAAAACGTATTTTTGTTCGTAACATTTTCCTTCAAAAAACATACTTTTGTTGATAACATTTTTCTTTCAAAAACGTATTTTTGTTAGTAACATTTTTCCTTCAAAAACGTATTTTTGAGAGAAAATGAAAAGAAAGAGATACAACTTACAGATAGTTTCAAAGAATGGATAAGGAAAGGATAGATATACTGGTGTGAAGAAAGTTATGTGAGAGTAGAATAAAAAAGAAGACGAACAGAATACAGGGATTGTCGAAGAAAGCATAAGAGAAAGATGGGAATTAAGGACATTGCACTTGGAGATTGTAGCTATCAAGGAAGCAAATATAGAAGAGGAGTTTAACAGTTGGGAAGAACGAGAAAAAGTTG
This sequence comes from Ascarosepion bandense, assembly GCA_037127315.1. Lineage (NCBI taxonomy): Eukaryota > Metazoa > Mollusca > Cephalopoda > Sepiida > Sepiidae > Ascarosepion > Ascarosepion bandense. The sequence goes on along the minus strand of JBBBDQ010001862.1, from coordinate 908,094 downwards.
ATATAGTAGAAGGAGCGGATATATTCGAATGTTTTGACTGTAAAAGAGTGAGACCTAGTTGCTAGTCTGGTCGCACGAGTAAATTCGTGTAGAGGTAGCAGCAAGGTGTTAATTTTATTGGGGCATAAGCCGTGAAAATATTTGTAGAAGGGACAGAGGGAAGCCACATTCTGTCGGCGAGAAAGTCACTGGGGTCGAGCTGCCAGGTCCGGATCGATTAGATTGCAGATTTTCCTTTGAAATTTTTTGAGAACCCCGAGATAAATAGAAGGGGGGCCCGACCATATTTGATAACAATATTCAATGCCCGTACGGATTGTAGATTTGTATATGTGCAAGATGGAGTCTGCTGAGAAAAAACTGCCGGGTCCAATACAGTCACCCGGCCTTCCTAGCAGTAGATTTAGCTTCGAGGGATCTCAGATAGCATGTCTTGATAATCCAATAGATATTAGAATAATAGAGGGGGAACATAAAAAGATGCTAACAGACACCTCACATGATCAGAGTTGTCCGGAAGGCAGAACTGCATAACATGACATAAGTCAGTGATTTAATTAAAGAAGAGATCTAGAAGAGAAGCGTGTCTTTTAATCTTACTAAGGAAACACCTAGAGAAGTCTAGTATTTGCGTGAGAAATTGTGTGTTTGGGCAGTTCAGTGAGATATTGTTTAGGCCGCTTGGTATAATGGGTATTAAAGTCATCGAACACTAATATAATTGCTAACGGATGTAGGAAATTGGGCTTGTCACAGTATTGTCAGAAATACTATCGAACCACAAACAATCATCAGTGGAAAAGAAATAGGAGAGAAAGAAGAGATAGCTGACTGAGTTTAATAGGGAGAGACGAAGAAACATGTATGAACGATTAGGAGATTCAAATGATAACCAGAGGAGAAAGTCGCGAACATAATCTCCAAGGCTATACATGTTGATATTTATGGTATGCTACGGCTATTATTACTGGGTTGATTCTTTTGCCTAAACATCCAAAACTTGTTAAATAGCTTTCGCCGCTGAAATAAATAGGCAAAGAGAAAAAAGAAAAGATACAGAGACACTAGAGGAACAGTTTGGACACTGACTTTATTTTTGGTTCCAACGAGCTCGTGTTGGGGAAATTCCTTCCCGAACAGTTTGGCACGTCTTTACCACCCAAAGTCCAACAGAGAAAAAAAGCAGCGAGTTTATTTTTGGCACCAGGAGGCCTCTTTTTTTTCGCATGCGTCAATTGTCTTTCCTGTCAGAGGACACCTGGGAGATTTTTATGTTTATTTTATTTCGTGCTTTTATTTTATTTTGTATTTTTATTTTATTTCGTAGTTTTTATTTTAATTTGTATTTTTATTTTATTTAGTGTTTTTTTTTTATTTCGTATTTTTATTTAATCCCACCATATTATATTCTTTCTTAAGAGAAGACGGTAAACAGTAATCAATAAATCAGAGGCTAGGATGGTATAATTAAAGTTAGTTTCACAGAGAACAATAACATTGCAGATACCACTGTGCGGCCTACGAAGGATCTTTACATACATTATTAATATGAATAATTTTCAATGAGAAACGATTTCACACTGCAAATGTAGGTACGTATAGCACAGACTTTAGAGAAAGAAATGTTGATAAGTTTAAGGGTATATTCTCTGGCTAGTTTATTTTTAAATTTTTGATCGATTATAGTCATGTTTTTCCTTAGTTATTATAGTAAGGAGAGACCAGAGTCGGTAGCAGTCTGTTCTCAAATGCAACGTGTGTGAAAAGGAAAATGGCGTAGAGTGCAGCATAGTTCCCTAAACAATCAATTGAAAAAAATTAGCAATATAAGAAAAAGCTGTATTTTCTTTTTCAAGAAAAGATTTACGTTATTTCGACTTTTAAAAATATTTTTATCCTTGTACAAAAGACGCAAAAGTAAAAATGCTGAAAAAGTGTTCAACATTATTTTGGGTCTGTCTGTTGATAAAGTTAATACTCATCGATGGTTACATGCATCTGGATTAATGTCTGAAACTGAAGACTTTATTCTCGCAGAGAAAAAACCAAAGTCTTTTCACTAGGAACATTCAGGCACATATACAGAATAATGTGGATCAAAAATGCAGGGTCTGTGATAAATACAAAGAAACAATAGACCATCTAATCTCAGGATGTTCTGTACTTGCCCCAAATGAATATGAAAATCGTCACGATAGAGTGGGGCAATATCTACATTGGACAATGTGCAAACACTATAGAAAATATGTAAACAAACACTGGTATGAACATCACCCAGTCTCGGTTACAGAAATAGAAAATGTCACCATTCTATGAGATTACACCATCTACACAGACAGAAAAATTGAACAGTGTGTGTTATTTTTTTTTTTTTTAAACGTGTTTTTCTCCAAGTGGTGAAAATATGGGAAGATTTACGTGATTCATTTTTTGTTATATTATTATTATTATTATTATTATTATTATTATTATTATTATTATTATTATTATTATTATTATTATTAATAATAATAATAATAATAATAATAATGATAATAATAATAATGGAAAAGATATGGGCTTGCCCTAAAGAACTTAGCAAGGAAGTACATTGGATTACGCAGGAGATAGAACGAATGAAAAATAAACCCGAACAGACATGGTCTGGAATTACAGAAGATGATGTTAAATTTGCACTAAAAAAAGCACACAATTGGAAATTCCCAGGTATAGATAAAATTCCTAACTTTTGGCTATATTATTTAAATGCAGCAGATAAAAAAATAGCCAAAGAACTCCAAGAAATGGTTGACGATCCCACTAAAATTCCTGCATGGATGACCAAAGGAATTACATTTCTTCTACCCAAGAATGGTGACACAAAGAACCCGAAAAACTACAGACCAATTACATGTCTTCCGACAACATATAAACTACTAACATCTATTTTAACAAAACAGACATATTTATTCTTAGAAAGAAATGACATGATACCGCTTGAACAAAAAGGGTGCAAACGTGGCTGTTATGGTTGTAAAGACCAATTGCTAATTAACAAAATGATCCTGGAAAACTGCTACAGTACAAAGAAAAATCTTAGTACTGCCTGGATAGACTACCGAAAGGCATTCGATAGTGTGCCACATTACTGGATTTTAAAGACTTTAAATATATACAAGATATCGCCCGTCATCATCAATTTCATCAAACAGTGCATGTCTATATGGAAAACAACCCTTTACCTCAATCATATAAATGGAACCTATAAGTCTGATGAAATAAACATCAAAAGAGGTATATTTCAAGGTGATTCTTTATCTCCCTTACTATTCTGCATATCATTAATAGCACTAACCAGTCAACTTAATAAGACAGAATGTGGTTATAAAATAGGCCAAAAGAAAATAAGCCATCTATTTTACATGGATGACTTAAAGTTATATGCTAAGAATGATAATGAGCTGGAAGGTCTTCTGCAAACTGTAAAATGCTTCAGCGAAGACATTGGAATGAAATTTAATTTGAATAAATGAGGCTAAAGCTACAGTTTTACGTGGATCAATACAAGAAACATCCTCAATTAGCCTAGACCCTGCTGTAACAATGAAAGAATTGAAACCAGAAGAAGCTTATAAATATCTAGGTGTGAATGAGAGCGAAAACATTCACCATAAAAAAATGAAAGAAATAGTGCGTAAAGAGTACTATAGAAGGCTACGAATGATATTAAAAACTGAATTAAATTCACAGAACAGAGTTATGGCCATTAATAGCCTTGCAATCCCAGTTGTCCAATATAGCTTCAACATCTTAAACTGGACTCTAAACGACATCAGGCGAATGGATGCTAAAACAAGAAAGCTTCTTTCTAAGCATAAGATGCATCATGCAAAGGCTGATGTAGACCGTCTATACATACCCCGTAAAGATGGTGGAAGGGGTCTTATTCAGCTGGAATTGTCATACAAGACAACAACTATTGGCTTACTAACATACATAGACACAACAAAGGATTGAATGATACAATTAGTAAGGCAACATGAAGAAAGAAAGAAAAAATATTCAATAATAAAAGAAGGCAGTAAATACAAACAAGATTTACAGTTAGTAGATTCTGTAGAAAAGCAAAACAGAAGCCAAGAACCAACTATTGCGGCAAAAAATATGAAAATGAAAGCCAAAGATAAAGCTCTTGAAAAGATGAAACAGCGCTGGCAAGACAAACCTCTGCATGGCCAATATCCAGAACGTGCCAATAAATCCAATGTTGACAAAGTTAATACTCATCGATGGTTACGTGCATCTGGATTAAAGTCTGAAACTGAAGGGTTTATTCTTGCAGCACAAAACCAAAGTCTTTTCACTAGAAACTTTCAGGCAAATATTATGCATAATAATATGGATCCAAAATGCAGGTTTTGTGATAAGCACCAAGAAACAATAGACCGCCTAATCTCAGGCTGTTCTGTGCTTGCTCCAAATGAATATAAAATTCGCCACGATAGAGTTGGGCAATATTTACATTGGGCAATGTGCAAACATTATGGAAAATCTGTAAACAAACACTGGTATGAACATCACCCAGCACCGGTTACAGAAATAGAAGATGTAACCATTCTATGGGATTACACCATCTACACAGACAGAAAAATTGAAGCAAACAGGCCAGACATTATTGTTAAAAACCAGAAGGAGAAAACTTGTCTATTAATTGATATGGCTTGTCCAGCGGATTTGTAACATAGCAATCAAGGAATTTGAAAAACTGTCAAAATATAAAGACCTGGAAATTGAAATAGGAAAAATGTGGAAATTGAAAACAAGAGTTGTGCCAGTGATAGTAGGTGCACTTGGAATGATAAAAAGTGGAACAAAACAACACATTGAAAGAATCCCTGGAAACCCCAGCTTAAGAGATATACAAAAAACTGTCTTATTAAGTACAGCCAACGCACTAAGGAAAACATTATCTATGTAATGCTAGGGATGATAGGGAAGATAGAAAAAACATGAAATGGAGTCATAACAACACGCCACGACCTGCCTTAGGTCTCCCCGCAGACTTGGTTGGTAGTGAGACCAAAGCAGAAATCGAAATATGATGATAAATGACATAATAATAATAACTATTATTATAATTAGTTGTTGGGCATTATTACTATATCAGTTTTCATCTAATTCGATTTCTGCTATGGTCGCATTACCTACCAAGTCTGCGAGAAGACCTAAGGCAGATTGTGGTATGTTGTTATGCCTTCATAGCGTTTCATAGACAAAGTTCTCCTTAGTGTGTAGGCTGTACTTCAGAAGACATTTTTTGTATATCTCTTAAGCTTGGGATTCAAGGCAGTTTTTCAATGTGTTGTTTTGTTCCATTTTTTATCATTCCAAATGCACCTAGTATCACTGGTACGATTCTTGGTTTCAATTTCCACATTTTTCTATTTCAATTTCCAGGTCTTTATATTTTGACAGTTTTTTTAATTCCTTGGACAAGCCATATCAGCTAATAAGCAAGTTTTTTCTTTTTTGGTTTTAAACAATAATGCCCGACCTATTTGCTTCAGTTTTTCTGTTGTGTAGATGGTATAATCCCATAGAATGGTGACATTTATTTCTCTAACCGGTGCTGGATGACGTTCATACCAGTGTTTGTTTACAGATTTTCCATCGTGTTTGCACATTGACCAGTGTAAATATTGCGCCACTCTATCGTGACAATTTTTTATTCATTTGGGGCAAGTACAGAACATCCTGAAAATAGATGGTCTATTGTTTCTTGGTATTTATCACAGAACCTGCATTTTGGATCCACACTACTATGTATAATATTTGCCTGAAATTTCTAGTGAAAAGACTTTGTTCTTGCGCTGCAAGAATAAAGCCTTCAGTCTCAGACTTTAATACAGATGTACGTAACCATCGATGGATATTAACTTTATCAACATTGGATTTATTAGCACGTTCTGGATATTGGCCATGCAGAGGTTTGTCTTGCCCGCGTTGTTTCATCTGTTCAAGAGCTTTATCCTTGACTTTCTTTTTCGTATTTGACGTGAGTAAATTTTTGTTATTATAATAATAATAATAATAATAATAATAATAATAATAATAATTTGTTGTGCATTATTATTATTATTATTATTATTATTATTATTATTATTATTATTATTAATGCATGTAAAGAAACTGCTTGCATACAACTGATAGTACCATTCAGCAATTCCAAATGGAAAATAGTGAAAAATGAAAATATTAAATAGAAAAACTACGTTCCTTTTGTGAGAAAGTGTCTGAAGTCGAGATGCCATTTTGTCCTGATTGAAAAAAATACTAATGCGAAGATCGAAGATCAAATGTTTACGGAACGTGTGTTATGACATCACAACTATAAGAAAATGCGTCTAGAGGTTATATCCAGTTTATGAATTGATTTAAGGAGTTGCGTCATTTATGTTAAAAGTCCAATTATGAAGTTGTTTAGATTCTACTCAATATTATTAACTTAGATTTAAAGTGATAGAGAAAACCATTGTTTTTGGTTGGAAAACTTTTACTAAGTGAATAAAACAGACTAATTTGACTGTCAGTATTTTATTTGCAACTATTTATTTTGATATTTTTACATTATTATACCTTGTAAAACTAATGTAAAAAAATAATATGAAAAGATTCTAGAACAAATTCATCAATTTCGTAAAGGAAAAACAAAAAAAAACATTTTATTTTAAAAATGAAAGATATATTAAGAAAAAATAAGAAGAGCCTCCTAAAATTTATTGTACAAACGCTTCTTTCTTTTCAATAAGTCATGGCAGCCTATTGTCAACGTCTGATGTTAGATTTGAAATTGTAGCGGCTGGTAAGTTGTTTGCAGCAACTTTAACTGCCTCCCAGAGGTCACACTTGTTGTTGAATTACATTCCATTAGAATAAATATCTCTCTTGAGGATGCTTCACTGGTTCTCAATGGGATTCAAGTCACAGCTATTTGAAGGCCAGTCCATCAAAAAATCTGCAACAAATCCCTTTTCTTTCAACCAGGATTTAGTAAACTTTGATGCATGACTTGTCGGGTTGTCTTTCGTAAAGATCCTAAATCTACGCTTAGCTAAAGACTGGTTATCAAGCCATTCAAAGAAATATTGCTCCAGAAAATCACAGTAACTTTTGGAATTCATTTTAATCTCGCCTTTTACTTTAAATGAACCCACCATCTCATTACCAACAATCCCAGCCCATATCATGATCCCACCGCCGGATTTTTGGCCTTTAAAAAAATTTCTTGAGTCATGTTGCTTGCAAACCCATCCTCGAGCCCATCCATCGAGCCCATCCATCGGGCCCATCGAGGGTGATCCTTGATTCGTCTGTAAAAGTCACTTTACTTAAATCAGTTTTCATGTATTTTTTTTGCTCACTACAATCTTCTTTTCTTATGTTTTTGTTTTTGTTAAAATAGGTTTCTTTATTTGATTTTTTTACATCAGCAAACTTCCTTAATGCTTTACACTTTATTATCCTTGACGCCATAGAAGCTCCAACGGCCTCAAATATGAACGCACTTGACGCATTTGGGTTTCTTATTAATTCTCTTCGGATATCCGATAGATCTCCCTTTGTTAAGTTCCTTAATTTATCCTGAGCCATTTTTTACCTTGGTTGAATTCCCATTTGACATATTTCTTGATTGTTTGATGATCCCTTTTCAAATCCTTAGAAATCTGAAGCGAAGACTTTCCTTTGCTAATTTCTTTGATTATATAGTTCTTTTCATTCATTGTTAGTTTTTTTTTACGAGCTATAATACAAAATTCTAGTTCTTGCAAATAATCTCTTGACACTGCAAATTGCTATAATTACTGAAAAATACTAATATCAAATATCAATCTGAAATTAAAAATTGGAACTTAATTGCTTTTATGCTTACTCGCTATATATAAAAGTACAAATTATTTCATTGAATAACATACATCTATGAATTTTACATAAAATATTTGACAATATCTCTTTTGCATACCTTGAATGTAGTATTAAACGGACATAGCTCCCAAAACTACCATACGAACGTGGGTGACCCTCAAGGCTTTATCCTGGGTCCTACACTTTTTCTGATCTACATTAACGATCTTCCTGATGCTATGATATCCCAAGTAGGCAAAAAGCAATGGTAGAAAAAAGAACCCTGATACTGAGATCAGGAAAATATAGCTAAAAATCACTGAACCCATAACGAAGAAGAAAGCCTCGGGGATAAAATCTCACGGGGCACATTGAGAGAAAAAGATAGACTTGAAGTCAACGATGCTTAACCAGAAGAGCTTGTGTTAATAGATGGCAGTTCGGAGAGGAGATGTTCAGTAAAAGGACAAAAGCAGTTATGAATCACACGAGATATAATGTTGTTGAGGGTCACGATTGTTTATGTTCGGGGGAGACACGGTATGTTGAAATTTAGTTAAAATCAATTCTCTTTGTTCGTTTCACTGGAGACAAAAATAACAGCTAATTATTCTCGACTGAATGGCTCAATGTGATCTTTATCTTCAGAGGGACACTCAACAATACAACTAACAAGAAATGTACAAAAAGACAGCAAATTAAGGCATTTTAAGAGCAGGATTTTGAGAGAAGTGTTGCAAGATATTGTCTGAAGACAGAAGACGCGAACCAGACCGACGAAAGCAACATTAGCTCTTATAGTCGGTTAAATATGCTTCATAATTTATGAATATAGCTTTTCATTTCTTTATAATCGTTTTATATCTAAGTTAAATGTGCATCATTTGAAGTTGCCAACATTCGAATTCATGTTTTCAACATATTTTGATAAGATTTGAAAAGCGCTCGTTTCAGCTACGCGAGTTGTGGTGCATTGGATATCGGAACGGAACGAGAAATCGGGGAGCCGAGTTCGAATTCCAGCTGAATTCATCGCTTTCACCTACGCGCAAAGGTATTAATCCGTCTATTCCTTCCAGTTATGAGTTAAACAACAGGACAGATTGGGTTCTATAGCCTTGGTCGGCAACTAGTCTACCGCAGAAAGCAATGGCAAGCTACTGCGGGATCTCCTACCCAGTCAGTCATGTCTCTTTCGAGACATGATCGCCCAAGTGTGTATCACGTATGGCACTTAACTGACTGACTGAATGTAATAGAAATATAATTAAGACTTATACTGGGTATAAAGTGGGGGATCAGTCTTATATTGTTATGAAGTAATAAACTGATCCTCCACTAATTACTACATAATAATATAATACAGCTCTTCCCCTTCTAGCTATGAGTCAAATAACAGGACAGATTGGGTTCTATAGCCTTGATCGGCAACTAGTCTACCGCAGAAAGCAATGGCAACCTACTGCGGGATAATCTTCTGCCCGGTCAGTCATGTCTCTTTCGAGACATGATCGCCCAAGCGTGTATCCCGTATGGCACTTAACTAACTGACTATTTTTTTTTGGGGGGGAAGGAATTCGTTAACAATTTAGATATATATTATATCTAAGTCAAGTCATCTACTGTTTTACAAAAATGTAAAATATGCTAGCATTTTCAGTTTTATGAACTTTGAGACAGAGTCTTTCAATAGACTAACACCATTGTTTCGTATATTCCTTTTTCATCTGCGAGAAAAAAACAAAGAGACATGATTGCCCACACGTGTAACACGTATGGCACTTAACTGACTGACAGTCAAGAAATCGTTCTAAGTCGTAAGGTTAATCGAAGTAAGTCATGCATAATCAGTTGTATATCTCCTAAACTATAAGTTTTGAAAATAAAAAACTACAATTATTTCATCGAATGATACATAATTAAATTCCAGATGTTATGCAAATAATTCAAGTAACTCTCAATAATCAGACAGTTGCAAAAGTTAATCCCCGATTTTCTTTGTTAATATTAACAAGAAATGACCGTGACTTGACACTGACGTTTTTTTTGTGTGTGTGCTGATTGCAGGTGTGTTCGAGGGTGCAACTTTGCATCGTTCAGGTGTTAGTCAAACTTTGTTGGATATTTATTTTTGTTAACAAACGAATGCCTTATAGATGGAGGATGAAAAGTTTCATTTTTGCTATATTATGCCCCATTCATTTTTGGAAAGAGTCGCAAGTGCAAAAAACAAAAAACAAAAACAATCTGCTTTATTTGGATCGTGTTCCGGCACTTCGGACAGCGGAAAAAATGGTACGTCAGAGTTCGCCAGCATTATTTTATCCTAAACGATCAACCGCGCCCCGGTTTAACTTTCTAAGACGATGAAGACGCTCTGCATTCCATCTTGAAGAATAATACGAAGAGTTCGACGACTCAGATTGCTAAGAGTTTGAAAATCGATATCAAATTGCCTTTCACCATTTGAAGATTTTTGGGTTCAAAAATAATGTCCCACTATGACAAATCGAAAACGTATCATTTGCTACCATAATTAGTTAAGACCGGAGTTCGATCCTCACTGGGTGCCCTATACTTTTGGCATAGTGTCACGTCTAAGCTGCATTTTAAAAATTACCACAACAACGCATATTGTAAAACAGACCTTCATCATTTATCGATCTCACCCAATGGTGTATAGGGAAGCAACTTGTTGCTGTTTCTGTGACAAACTGTTTTTTACGGGGCAGGGTTGTTAGCCCTGCACCCAAACCCAAACTTGAAAGACCGGTGGACCATTCTTGGTCCTTACGTTTACAGCACCTGGTATTCCACCCATTTAAGAACTGACCAGGCTCGATGTTGCTTAATTTCGGTGATCGGACGGGAACCGGTACATTCAACACGATATAGACTTGTGACACAGACCTTGCAGAAGTTTAAAGATTTGAAATAAAAAAAACCTCAAATAAATACCGTATCCCACTGGTTCCTGTTTCTACAGAACAATTTAAACCGGAAATAATTTAACTGTGTGCAGTTAAAAAATAAAAAAAACTACCTCACAAACTTCTTCAAAAAAAAAGAAAGAAAAACAACGTATGTACGGAAATGAGACGAACAAGCTTGTAGAAAGGTGTTAATTACGAAAGAATATATATCACATAAGCTTTATACTTGATAACCGGTTGGACGATCATGTCTTTTTCCATCAATGACAAACTATGCAGATGAATTTTCCGTAGTTGTTTGCCATTTCTTTCTGTGGTAGGAGAACATATCAGTTAAATGACAATACGTAAAATACTCGCTTATTATTTTCTCAATAGAAGTTCATAGGTTCGCCTATTGTATGTTGGCATTAATTCCTGCGGCAAAATGGTTGCCGGCCAAGGCTACAGAACCAACTCTGTCCCGTTATTTAACACATAACTGGAAGATAAGGATTGATATCTTTCTCATCATAACAAATACTTTCACGGCTTCTGCTCCAATGAACTTAGCTCACTGGTGCCCCTTATATATGAATTTACCCGAGCAACAAGATTAGCAACCAGGTCCCACCCTTTTACTGTGAAACCAATAAAATGTAAACGCAAATTCTACTCTATTAGATTCTTTTCTCGCACTTCCCGCCTGTGGAATCCCTTCCGTTTACTTGATTCTCCGACAGTTAGAATCTCCAAGAATTTAAATGTAAAGTCAATAGACATTATCCTATCTCACTAACCTGCATCCTTTCTTTTATGCTCATTTCTACGTCCACTCCACTTTCAACAGTATTCTCATCCTTCTATTACCAACTTCCTGAAACCCCCTATAACCTGTCACTCTTTCTCATAATTTTATCCCTATGTAACCCTATGCGCACCAGTGGCAGTAAACTGCCTTGCTTGGGGCGATATGATTAAATATATGTAAAACAAGTTTTTGCGTTCGCTTAATTTATGGTGTCATTAATGGTTGCCGACAAAAGCTAGAGAAACCATCTGTCCTGCTATTTCATCCACAGCTGGAAGGAAGATAAAGATTAATATATTTCTCAATAGTATTTGCGAGCAAGCAAATGCAACAAATTCAAGTGGAATTCGAACTCGGCTCTCGGAATTCTCATTTAGAACCGATATCTACTGCACCACAAAAGAATATATACTTGAATAATTTTTTTTTTCGGTATATTAAATTTTGTTTTTAATTTTTTGATCGGGCACGAACTTTTTCAATGATTGATTATTAGTGAAAATATATTTGAAACTCATGTCTATATCCATTGAGCGATAAAAAAGACGATGGTTTCTTATTCACACCTTTTAAATTCCACAGTTTGTTCCGATTCAAGAAACTCGAGAAATGTTTAGATAAGAATGGTACACTTAGACAGACGCAATGGCAATCATCCTGCACTTTCATATCTTTATAAACAGCACACTTCAACCCCGCTGGCGCCGGACTTTCATGAAGGATCTTTTGTCTGATCAGTGACAAAAAGTACCTCCGTTCTTTTAATATTGCCATTTATCATTGAATACAGCCATATTTCCAAAGACCACCCCTCCAACTCACACCAAGCAATGTTCGACCTGTTATTTCGAGAGTGACTTGGAGTTGGAAGAAAAAAAAACAGAGACGGGTGTTGGTCGGAAATGGAGAAAGAAGAGGAAGGTCGTTTCTCTTTTCGGAAGTGGGGAAAGACAGACAAGCATTGTCGGTAGGAATTTTTACATCAGAAGCAAAGTGAAGTTTGATAAGTTAGTGAAACGGAAAGCAATCTGTTATTCTAGATAGGGGCAAGGCCGGAGGACTGGAAGGATGTTCAAAATGGCGAAGGATAAGAGCGTGAAAATCAGACGAACAGAAAAGTGGCGAGAGAAAAGGAAAAGAAAGCAAGATTTGAATGAGGGAAGTGTTGTCGACAGCGATACAATAAAGGCAGAAAAACACCCACACGGGATACTTAGAAAAGAAAAGACTATCCCCCGAAAATAAAAATAACAACCTAATTTGACGAAAAGTTTGGTTTGAGAAATTGATAAACATTTAGCAATAACACACTATATGCAAAATATTATGTGAATATATTTGACAGCATGAAAGACGCCACGGCATGTTAGACACTCTTACATTTCAGCATATTACTTGAAGGAAACTTATGATTATCTAATTTAGAAATATAACGGTTAAAGCAAGGTATAGCTGAAATTATAACTGTACTAGCAGTATAGCCTGGTGTTGCTCGGGTGTAATGAAAGCTGTAAAACTAATACATGGTCCTGGAGATCAGACTCTTTGGACGTTGGTACGAAAGACTAAAAAGCAATAGTTGTTTCCAGTTAAAGCGAAACCGTAGACTGAAAGAAAAATCTATGGATGTAAGTCAAATTTTGATTTCCTGGTATGGATATCAAATAAGTTTTTTTGTTGTAAACTGAATTTTGAATGCTAAATAAGTCCTCTGAGTAAACAGTACCATGGCTGAAACTAAGAACTAAAATTATACCCACTAAGAGCTAAACCCGAAGCAAAAACTAAAATAAAAGGGCTGAAAAATACAAACATACAGACAGATAAACAGACACACACACACACACACACACACACACACACACACACACACACACACACACACACACATATCTTGCCTTTTATATATATTATCGATTTTCTGCACTATTGTAAGAACTGCAATCTTATGAATATCGTTTCTTATGTCTTTGTCTATGAGTGTATCAAATTTTATTAAAATCGGACCATTCCTTCTATAACCCGATTTTTTCGATTATCGATTTTTGATATTCATCGGGGGTACCTCGACACAAAACCTAGCTAAGAACACTCGCAGACGCTTTTAGTACAACTATGTAAATTTTCAAGAAAATCGGTTCAGCCGTTTTGGAGTCTATAGGTAACGGACACACACACATGCACACAACAGACAAAGTTCCATTTATGAATAAGTTTAGATATAAAAGGAATAGATACTGTCCTGTTCATATTACACTCCGGTCTTTTTTTAGCAGGAGTATAAGACCTTCTACAGATGGTAGCTCAAGATAGTGACAAGAAACGACTACAAATAAACTGCAAGAAAAACGAATGCACGGTCATCAGTCAAAAAAGCAGTCCAATATGCCAAATACATGTCGGGGATACCAGAATCAAGCAGGTACAAAAATTTAAAATACTTGGGAAGTGTTATAACAGAAGATCGAAATTGCGACACAGAGATTCGAAGGCGAATTGGCATGTCACAGGAAGCATTCCAGAAGTTGAGTAAAGTATAACGAAACAGGACAATTTTACTAGAAACAAAGAAGAGAGTACTGGATTGCTATGTGAGGTCGGTTCTTCAATATGGCAGTGAATGTTAGACAATATCCTCAAAGATGAAGGAAAAACTTGAAGCAACTGAAATGTGGTTCTACTGAAGGATGCTGCGAATATCATGGATCGAGCATGTGAGCAATGATGAGGTTTTGGAAATGATAAAAACGAAAAAGGAAATTAATACTGAGCATCAGAAAGAAACAGTTGAAGTTTCTGGGGCATGCAATGAACCAGGAGAGCTTGGAGAACCTAATACTAACATGTCAGATAGAGGGAAAAAGAGACAGGGGAAAGCAACGGATAACATATTTGAAGGACCTAATCAGGTGGATGGTTGAAAGAGGGTTGCATGGTGTAACAGGAAAAGGCGTGCTCAGAGCCACCAGGGATAGGGAGACGTGGAAAGCCATGTTCGTCTACGTCCTGAAAGAACAAGGCACATAGAAGAAGAAGAAGAAGAAGAAGAAGAAGAAGAAGAAGAAGAAGAAGAAGATATGTTTATCATTTCTTTCCTGTTTAAGATTAGACTTTTTGTTGCTTTGTCTGTATCAATTCTATATGTCTAACATCCTTTCCTAAACTCAGAAATTATGTTTACTGTATAATGATTCTGATCTGTTATTTTCTCAATAGGAATAGATAAGTTTATCTATTGCCCTATTCACACTCTTACCAAGTCCTTTGAACAGGGGTAGATATATGTTCCTTGGTTTCTGGCTGTGATTGTGTTTCCGGTAATCCTAAAGTGTTATCATTCTCATTAGATTCCGAGTGCTTTTAACCCAGGATTGAAACCCGAGCGAATTGGCGTCAGTCGGCGATTTTACCTCTAGTCTATGGGCGCTCGGTAGAATAAGACACACTTTTTAGCGTGTATATTATCATTATAGACGCCCAATAGCCAGAGTGTTCTTATTCATTCTCACAGAGTGCTCGATCATGGTGTGAGAGCGTTAATAGTCATCCGCAGACAGATCTGTTTCGCTGTATCATATATATATATATATATATATATATATATATATATATATAGGAAAGTTTTGTAATTTGCTTGAAGCATTGTGTATATTAGGAATATGGATAGGTTGTGAATGCTATCACAATGTGTTTAGTAAAATACAGGAAGGTAAACAAGATTTTGGGTATCACCTACATATTATTTATTTATTTTTTTTTTATTGTGACAGCCTTCTAAACCTAACCATATATATATATATATATATATATATATATATATATATCTTCTAAACATATGCTGTTAAATATAAGAGACAATGAATGTCTATTATGTTTAAACATGAGCCGTTCTAAACGTCGTATTTTTGCTTTAATTTCAGTTGAAAATAAAGACAAAAATTCTCCAACATTTGGATAATTATTTATTGATTTTCTTCTAAGCTTTCGGCTCACATGAGCCACCTTCAGAGAGGTTGTTTAAACTGAATGTTATAAAATCCCCCATCACCGACGATTTTATTTTGTGTTGACATAAAACTCCGCTTGGCAACGGCAATAGTTACCAAAAATAATAAACGCAGTTCTTAAGTTTGCGATGCGGTTTTATGACGTCACACCGCGGGATAGCGCGAAATGATAACAAAACCTGTAGTCAAATGCAATGTAATATGTTATTTCCTGTTTTAAAGTTGATTTATTGAGTGTTGGTTGTTTCGATTTGATGTACATGGCCTACAATATCTGCAGGTTCCTCTTACTGTGTGTATGAGTAAGGATCACCGTATTGTTGACCAAAATCTATCTGATATTACCTTCATGTTTATGTTTTTCAGAGAAATGTTGTTTAATAGTACTCTGATCAGAAAGATGACATGTAAGTCTACGGGAGAGCGTGGTTGTAGTAAAACCAATATATGTACTAGGTTTTTGATTACTATCAAAGATGCAATCTCTGAATGGGCATGTAAATTGGTACACTACATTGTTTTTTGTAGAGAATTTAGTTTAGTGCTTGTTGGGTTATTATAGACTATGAGGTCAATTGTTTTAAACTTTTTATAATATATAATGAGTTCAATTTGATTATTACTTTCCACTGGTTTAACACTTCTACGTATTATATTATTGAGAGTTTTTTCATCTTGTTTGTAATTATTAAGTATTTGGTTGCAATAAAAAGCAATAAATAATTATCCAAATGTTGGAGAATTTTTGTCTTTATTTTCAACTGAAATTAAAGCAAAAATACGACGTTTAGAACGGCTCATGATTAAACATAATAGACATTCATTGTCTGTTATATTTAACAGCATATGTTTAGACAATTACTTGCTGCCTCTATATACTATATATATATATATATATATATATATATATATATATAAATGTAAACTTATCACTATACTCGTTTCGAAAAACCCTCCGAGTATTTACGTGGAAGGAAAAAATGGTTGTAAAAAAAGAAAGAGCTAACCACGTGAGCATCAAAGAACGGAGGTTATTTACTATATATCTCTTCCAAACTGGGTAGCTCATTTCGTTTTGGGGCAATATCGCTATGCTAAGATGGATGTTAGGATAAAAAAATGCGTAATAATGCAATTGAATAAAAAGTTATAAATAACATTGTAAAAACAATTAACTATTAATCTTCAGCCCCTAATTATGAGGGATGTCATCCTTGATGTTATTATTTCCACAAATGTTTTACCAATACTTGTAACTCTTTTCAATTACGTTTCCTTCATCTGTAGTTTTGAGTTAGTTAATAAGAATCTGTTAAGGCGTATTTAGTTATGGTAAATAAGATGACACAATGACCTTCATTATACTGATAATATATCATGATAATGTATTAATATAATGATAATGTCTTATGATGTATAATAATATAGTATTATACTAATAATGTATTGTTACGCGCAGTAATTTATTATGACACGTGATGTATTCTTATATTAATGATGCATTATTATGTATTTAACATATTATCATAATGATTATATATTATTATGTATAATAATGATTATTATAATAATATTTAATTATGTATGATAATGTTTATTATGTATGATAATGTATAATTATAAAGTATTATAATAATATAGTATTATGTATAATAATGTATTAATATAAAGATAATGTATTATTATAATGATAATATATTATTATGAAGAATAATGTATTTTTATGTACGAGTGTACCCCTGCCGTAAAAAATCCTCAACGGTCTTTATTATAAAACGGAAGATATATATATATATATTGTCGTCCGCAGACAGATTTGTTTCGCCGTCTTACAGCTCATCAGTACGGTTAGATTCCGATTGCTTTTTACCCAGGACTGAAACGCGACCGAAATGGTGCCAGTCGGCGACTCTACCCTTGGGCTATGGGCGTTCAGCGGAAGCAGGCAGACTTTTTAGCGCATATCATTATACGCGCCCAATAGCTAGCGCGATCTAATTCATTTCACTCAATGAGCGATGGGAAATACTAACTGAAAAGTAGTAAGTTTAAAAAAGTATTTTTTGACAGCATTTATTTATTTATTTCTATTATATATATATATTTGATATTTCAGGCCGGCCTCGGCCTTTCATCAGAAACAAATGATTTTACTGATAGATTCCGATTTTAGTTCCACATACTCACGCAGAAAGAAAGAAAAATATTGGATTTTAAAATTAAATACATATAGACTAGGGTTAAATAGGGACTTAGGTATTTTGAATCTTCGTAAAGTTTTCAATTGTTAAACATTTTTTAGATACGCTTAAAAAAGTTTTTCTTTAAAACAATATTTAAAATAGTATTACAGTTAGGTTTACGTTTTTTTTTAAATATCCAAATCTCGCTTTCTACGTCACGTGATGTAAACATCTCGCGAGAGAGACGCTCCTCACGACGAACATTCCTAGTTTATATTTTAAAATGATTTGTTTCTGATAAAAGGCCGAGGCCAGTCTGAAATATCAAATATATATATATAATAATAGAAATAAATAAATACTGTCAAAAATACATTTTTTTCAGTAGTTTTTCTCATACATATTAAGACAGTTTACGTGGATCATCACTATGTTATATATATATAGTTCGCTGTACCTCTGTATTGAGCGCTTTCTGTTAGATGGTTACTCGTGTCGGGCTTTTTCTTTTTGGGGGGGGGTCGTGCTGATTTCTGTCGGAACACTTTTGACAGACTTTCATGTCCTAAGCTCTTTCTTTCATCTTTCTTTATTAAAATCATTTTTCCTTCGTTCGAAAGTTTTCGAGATGATTCTAGATATATATATTCACGTTTATATATATATATATATATATATATATATATAGAGAGAGAGAGAGAGAGATAGGGAGAGAGAGAGGATGTGTGTATATATATATATAGAGAGAGAGAAAGGTAGAGAGAGGAAGTATATATATATATATATATATAGGAAAAACTACTAAAAAGTTGTAAGTTTAAAAATGTATATATATATATATATATATATATATATATATATATGATATTCAACACGTAGTTGCGTGGATTTCAGTGATGCACGGTTGACGTTCGAGGTGAATCAAACGAATATTGAAATTCTTGGAGCAAAAATGATCTAAACACGTTCTATCCCGTGTTCTCACGTGTCTCCGGTTTATTAGTCAATCAGCGAAAACTTAGGCGTGATTTCAATTTTACGTTTTGCATTCCAACGTCTGTGCAAAACTTTTTAAGAAGTAATTTTTGTGCTAATGTAAATTATTTGATCTGGACTCATAACGAGTGTACAATGCATAAATTGTCGTATCTGCATTTTTAAAAATTAAAATTTACAAGGTGGTTTCCACAATATTGTCTCTCTTTCTATTAGCGACAACGTATATATATATATATATATATATATATATATATATATATATATAGTCATCCGCAGGCAGATTTTTTGCAGTTCGGTCAAACACCTGATTGTTTTTATACCCAGAATTGAAACCCGACCGAATTGGCATCAGTCGACGTTTCTACCTCTGAGCTACGGGTGCTCGGTAGAAGGAAGCAGACATTTTAGCGTGTATATTATCATTATACACGCCCAATAACTGAGAATGTTCTAATTCATTGCTGAATAAACGATGCGTAGATGCCAGAGTAGCTATTGTTTTTCAAATTCTACCATTCTTTCAGAGTGCTCAGTCAGGGTGTGAGAGCGTAAATAGTCATCCGCAGACAGATCTGTTTCGCTGATTCATATATATATATATATATATATATATATATATATATATATATAAGAAAGTTTTGTAATTTGTTTGAAGCATTGCGTATATTAGGAATATGGTTAGGTTTTGAAGGCTGTCACAATGCGTTTAGTAAAATAAAGGAAGGTAAATAAGTTGTTGGGTATCACCTGTTTATTATTTATTAATTTTTATTTATTTATTGTGAAAGCCTTCAAAACCTAACCATATTCCATATATATATATATATATATATATATATATATATATATATGTATGTGTGTTTGTGTGTGTGTGTGTGTATGTAAACACTCGTTTTGAAAAACCCTGCGAGGATATAAGCGGAAGGAAAAATGGTCGTAAAAAAAGAAAGAGCTAAGCACGTGAACATCAGTCAAAGTACGTGGCCCAAAGAAGAAACCCGAGACAAGTAATCTATAACAAAAAAGCGCTCAATACGTAAGCAGAGCAGAAAAAGTAAATAATCTAAAGAGCCAACAAACCTACCAAGGTTTCACCTGACCGGATCTTTAGGGAAGGTTGGCTAAAGAGGATACAGACAACGACAAGAGAGAGGGAACTCAATAATCCACGTGACCAAACAAAGAAGACACCAGACACAAAGGAGGTAGAGAATTTTATTAGGAAAAATAAAAAAAAAACTCTCTTGTCGTTGTCTGTATCCTCTTTAGCCAACCTTCCATGAACATGAAAGATTTGTTGGCTCTTTAGGTTATTAATATATATATATATATATATATATATATATATATATATGACCTTCTTTATTATAATAAAATGTTGTGTATTCATTTGTATATATATATATATATATATATATATATACACAAATGAATACACAACATTTTATTATAATAAAGAAGGTCATAATGTATTATTCTTGTCAGCATTATATAATAGTTGTTAGAAGAGAAAAGACTATCATTTATGTCGTCAATGAATGCAAGGGCAATACTCAGGAGTATTAGAAACTACATGTTAAATTCATGACGAGTACCAGTTGGACATTGGGTTAAAGCACTGGGGCTAGGGCCTTAATGACAAAAACAGGTTAATTTCTGGGACATATATCTAAAGTTCAGTAACAGATTTTACTCGAGTTCGTATTGCAATTTTTAATGCTAATGGGTTTCTCTAGAATTTTTTCACAGAACTCATATTGCAATTTTTGACACTAATTATTTTCTCTGGCCCTTCGTATTACTGGTTCCCATATGGTCTTCATCGCTATGCTTGGTCGGCCTAAGAGATATTTGTAGCCTAGCATATACACTGATTCCTTAAGTGTACGTAGCTTCCAGTTGCGATTTGTATCTGTTATTTCAACTTCATCCTATAGGGGGCGGTAATCCTCTTTATCTCTCCAAATCTCCTCTCGGTTTACGGATTTGAGTTGTTCTTGTAGCGTTACTTAAAGTGGGTGACCTGTTTCTTTTTTTATATTTCTTTCAACAGCTACATGGAATTGAGTACACACAGACCGTAGTTATGTTCTCTTCTCTTATGGGTCTTAATCGAGAAAGGTACATGTGAATGTAGAACCACTTCTTATGATTGTCCTGATGTTATACGAACCATATATTCTTTGTGTTATGTCGTGAGTAAGAATAAATAACTCAACAACAGGAAATAGGTTAATTGTTGTATTCCGTGAAAATAGTATTTGCAAAGGTTATTAGTATCCAATACAAGAATAAAGGTTAATCGTCTCAACCGTTGTAAGACGTAGTATGAGCAATGGGTACTTCCGGGTCGTCACCGGAAGTCTACGACTGACTTGTCGATCGGCTGCTCGGCACACTCTATATTTAGTTGTCCCTCCGAGTAAGGGCAACATGTGACACATGGTCAGTTATAACTGGGATTTCCGGGCTATATGGCCCGGCCAAAAAATGTCTGTCTATTTTTGCCCAGTCGTGCCTCCACCCCTCGGGAGAAACACTACTGGGTTATAGCTCTCTGCTCGGAAGCAGAGAGCGTCCTCCACCCGAAGGCATAGATCCGACAGTGTCGTAGAGAGTACGGCTGCTCGGCACATACTACCTACGTAGATGTAACCATTACTTTACATAGTAATGGAATAGTCCATTATAACCGAATAGGCGCGGGCGTCCCAACACTTTGTATTTTCTCCGATAACACCTTTACATATGATAGAAAGACCAAGGCTGTTATCTGAGAGTTGTTGTCCTCGTCCCCACTCCTTTTCATATTTACTAGAGTTGTTGTCATGTACCCTGGATAATCCTCCCTCTGTTCGAGGAATGCCAATATTTTGTCACTATCGTTTGCCATAGTGAACTCTATTGATGATCTTATGGAGTTCACATGGTCCAGTAGCGTATCCAGGGTACATGTCAACAACCCCACCGATCATAAAATGGAGGGTGCATGAGAATAACAACTTTAAGAAAAGAGCCTCCCTCTGACTACATATGAAAAGGGGTTATCTGAGAAAATACAAAAAATATATGGTTCATATAACATCGGGAGGAACTTTTAAGTACACTTAAGGAATCAGCAAATATGTTCGGCTACAAAGCTCTCCTAATCCGACCAAGCATAGAAGACAATATGGGAACCAGTAATACAGAGTGCCAGAGAAAAACATTAGTCAAAAATTGCAATATGAGCTCTCGTAAAAAATACTAAACTAAACCATTAACATAAAACAAAAAATTGCAATATAATCTATGGTAAAAAATACTAGAGAAAATCTTTAACATCAAAAATTGCAATATAAACTCTGGTAAAAAATAGTTAGTGAACATTAGGTTTATAACTCCCAGAACTCCAGTTGCTCTTCTTCGTGGCCGAGGTGGTGTAGATATTGGTTAGATCCAGTGACTTGACCGAAAATTTGTGATTTCAATTCCAGGCTACAATAGTGATGAACAAGTAACTTAGAATCGGATTAGATACCTCGTAACTACCAAAAGAGGCAAGGAATGAGAATGATAAACCCCACTGACAGTAATAAATGGCTCGGTTCAAAAATGCTTGCACGTGAAGAAGGCCGGAGCGTACAAAGACCGAAATGTACAAACGGCAACAAGGATGAGGACAATAGTCCGAATAATGTAAATATTATAAATACTACCTCATCTCAGAAATATAGACAAATAGAATGATCTATTATTAAACGTCGTACAAATGGCAACAAAGATGGGGACAATAGTCCGAATAATGTAAATATTGTAAATACTACCTCATCTCATAAATATAGACAAATAGAATGATCGTACAAATGGCAACAAAGATGAGGACAATAGTCCGAATAATGTAAATAGTTTAAATACTACCTTATCTCAGCAATATAGACAAATAATCGCAGGTGTTATGAAAGACATTTCCCCCAAAAAGAGAAAATGCTGGACAATTGCAAAGTGACACGGACATAAACAACTTTAGAGAAATGTACACAATGCAAACCGTTGTTTGACAATCAGAATATATTTGCGAGCTGATAGATGGCTTCTGCAACAATCGTAAATATGGACAATTTTGTCATCTCTTATTCCCACCAAACCCAAAAAAATCTAAGTATGCTGGAAAAACGAAAGAAAAATTAATTAAATTTTCCTTGTCTGTAATATTCAACGAAAGCTGTTTAAAAGAAAGGTTGAAAGGAAACAAAATCTCGCTTATAGAGAAACTAATAAGATTTGAAAATTTACCTGATAATATATATATATATATATATATATATATATATATATATCTTGTTGTAAAAGACTATGTTTAAGTTTCGTGTGTAATTTTTTAATGTGTTTCAAAATTACACACTAAACTTAAATATATATTTATATATATATAAATGTTTATATATATATATATATATCTGGAGATATATATATATATATATATATATATATATATATATATATATATATATATACAATATTCATGGTATTTGAAAGTTTTCCGACAAAATTTATTATAATTCTTTTACATTATTGGTTTTGCAGTGTAGCATTACGAAAATTTGTTCGGAAGTTTTTTAAAATTTATTAAATTACCACGTGCTGTCGTTTAAGTTTAGGAAAAAATCCTGGGGAAGCGACTAGTTATATCACGGTCTTTTACGTTCAGAAAAATACAATCTAACAATGGTTTGTGTGGTGAGATCAGTCTTGGTTTAATTTTCCTAATGGAATTTATTATTATTTTTTTATTTGAATTTATATTTATTGATTTATAGTTGTATTGTGAATATGCGTTGTTAAGCAATCGATATTGGTTCGGATGACTGAACGGGGGTTGCGTGGAGTAACAGCAGAAAACATATTAAGAACCATCAGGGATAGGAAGACGTGGAAAGCCATGATCGCCTACGTCCTGAAGGGATAGGGCACATAGAAGAAGAAAAATTGGTCCGGAATGAGAATGCGTATTTCTTATTCCAGTTGAATTCGTTGCATTCACTTACGCGCAAATACAATTGGGAAAGGTAATAATCCATGTATTCTCTTTCAGCTATGGGTTAAATAGCAGGTTATATAGTGTTATATAATGTTGCCTGGCAACCAGTATACCAAGCCCGGAGAATAAAGGCGTTTGAGTAGGAACAACATCCCTACCTGTAAAAAAGACAAGTAACAGAGGTCCTAGGTATCACCTTAAACTGCATCCGGCTGCAAGGCCTCTGATTGTGAGGTTGTGAGGAGCATGACACCACCTCTTATTTGCTGTTGTTCCCAGTTCCACCCTGATCCACAGTGGTAGCACCTGTTAGGGTCCTAGCTATGGCTAAGTAGCTAATCCCCAAACTGTGGTCAAAATGCTATGAAAATATTTACCACCAAATTTTTTTGAACGAAAAATATTACCAACAAAACTGTTTTCGAATGAAAAATATTACCAACAAAACCGTTTTTGGAATTAAAAATATGACCAACAAAGTTTTTTCTAATGAAAAATATTACCAACACAACCTTTTTTAAAATAAAAGATATTACCAAAAAAACCTTTTTTGAATGAAAAAGTTACCAACAGAACCTTTTTTGAATGAAAAATTTTACCAACAAAACATTTTTGGAATGGAAAATGTTAGCAACAAAACTTTTTTTGGAATGAAAAATGTTACCATCAAAACGTTTTTTGAATGAAAAATGTTATCATAAAAACGTTTTTTGAATAAAAGATATTACCAAAAAAACCTTTTTTGAATGAAAAATGTTACCAACAGAACCTTTTTTGAATGAAAAATATTACCAACAAAACGTTTTTGAATGAAAAATGTTAACAAGAAAATCTCTTTTGGAACGAAAAATGTTACCAACAAAACCTTTTTTGGAATGAAAAATGTTACCATCAAAACCTTTTTTGAATGAAAAATGTTACCAACAAAACCTTTTTTTGAAAAAAATTATAAAGAAACAAAAACAATGAAACAAATAAACTAAATAAAACAAAAAACGATTTTCAGAATTAAATGACCTAATGAAGGTTGATATGCTGGTTAAATGAACCAACCAAACAACCAACCAAGTAACAGAAGAATCGAGAAGATCCTCGATGGCGAGAGGGTCGCCAATGGTCTTATGTTTCGCTAGAACTAATAGAGACTTTTAGATGTAGTTATATTGTATTTAAAATAAAAAAGAAAATTATCCTACACGTCACTTTAGTTCATAACTTTGTAAAAACCTCTCAAATTTTTCCCATCTACCCTCCAGCCCTATTCTTTTATTCATCGTTAACTTACCTTTCTATTGGCATATCTACACAAACCCACTAGACTAAGGGAACAATAGGTTCATATTTCATCATTTCTTAACTCTTACAACCGTATATCGTCTGACGAAGCGCTGAATATAATGCATCGAAACACGAGAGATTTTTTTTTATTATAAACACTAATAACAAATATCTTACTACAAATATTTAAAATTCTTAAATTAGACATCACTAACACTTTTTTTAATCGTTTCTCTCCAAGCAATGTGGTACCGCCACTGATGAACAGGGGGCTACATAAAAGTAAAAGTTTAAACAAGAAGAGAGTGAAGAAAAAGACGGACCAGTTACAGGGGGTTTCAGAGAAAATGCAAGAGAACCACCGGTGTGAAGACAGTTGTGATGGTAGAGAAAAAGAAAAGAACAAGATACAGAGGGTGATGTAGAAAGAACTGGAGTCAAGTTGATAAGAGATGGGTATTGACATTGTATTTAAATCTTGAAGGTTGTAGCCGTCAGGAAAGCCAGTTACCAAAAATAGCAAAGGCAGTTCATAAATTGTAATGCGGTTCTATGACGTCACACCGTATATTATCGTTGCCTAGCAAAGTTTTATGTCGGCACAAGATAAAATCGTCTTTGTTGGTGGATGTTTTTATGTTACCGTCCCTGTAACATTCCTGAAGATGGTTCATGTGAGCCGAAAGCTTAGAAGCAACTTAATAAAAAATTATCCAAATGTTGGAGAATTTTTGTCTTCATTTTCTCCAGAAATTAAAGCCAAAATACGACGTTTAGAACGGCTCATGATTAAACATAATAGACATTCATTGACTCTTATATTTAACAGTATATGCTTAGAAAATTATCTGCTGCCTCGATATACTAAATATATATATATAGACATATATGTCAGATTAAATAAATTGCAAAACATTGACAGATATTTAGTAACACACCCTTCCGGTTACATTTGTTACCATAACTCACACCCCTGAAGATGACCTCGGAAAGAGGTTGAAAGGACTTGGGTACCTTAAGAAATGAATGAAAATAACATCTGTCAACGTTACAGCTCATTTCTGACATTTTTTATTGTAATACGCGAAAGATTATCCGTGAGTATGAACGGATTTTATTAAAAATAAGCCCACATAATGTTTGCATTTTATTTAATCTGACATGTTTAAAACAAAATTTGCTACCTAAATACACGGATATATATAAGGATTGGTCAGTCGGTGGACAGAACATTTCCAGACGTTTAGTGTGAGCAATCATGAAGATATTTTCAGAGTTGTCAAGTCAATTCTGGTTTGATCACTTCCCACTTTCTTCCTTAGATACTCATGACAGACGCCGTCGAAGAGATGCGTCGAGAAAAAATTTTAAAGGGAAAAAAGTAGACAAATTATAAACAAGAAAGAAAAGACAAAAATTGAAATAATGACATTATATAAAGAATGTTTTATTCACTAAGAGAAAGAAAGAAATAGAACCCTTGCCTTCGTCCATTATTGAATTTCCATGACAAAAGGGAAGACTGTTGAAAAGGATTAGTTATCAACAATGTTCAGTCCTATTTTTTTTCTCTTTATAATGAAGTCTTTACTACAAACTCAATCTTGTTCTGGATATCGATATTTATATATGTATCTCCCTATCTGTATCTCTCTCTCTCTCGCTCTCTCTCTCTCTATATATATATATATATATATATATGGATAGGTAACGTACGTTCGAATCCTGCCGAATGACACACATTTTCGTAACAAAAATTTATCGTAAATAATCAGGCCAGTAGAAATAAATATTTAAGACTGTTTGATTATATAAAACAAAATATCTACTTAAATACGAGTATCGATCAAAAATGATGTTCAAACTAATCATTTCAAATTGTCGGTTGTTTATAACCATTTCGTTAAACTACGTTAACTTCTGTAACATAAAACAGAATATCTACTTAAATATGAGTATCGATCAAAAATAATGTTCAAACAAATCATTTCAAAGTATCGGTTGTTTATAACCATTTCGTTAATCTCCGTTAATTTCCGTAATATAAAACAGAATATCCACTTACATATGAGTATCGATCAAATATAACGTTCAAACAAATCTTTTCAAATTGTCGGTTGTTTATAACCAGTTTCATTAATCTTTGTTATATATATATATATATATATATATATATATATATATATATATAGGTGTGTGTGTGTGTGTTTGTATGTAAACTCGTTTCTTTCTAACCTCTTTCTTTCTTAGTGACCATCAGCCATAATAAATACCTAGCAATTGTCAATTTGCTCCAGGCTAAGTTAAATGTATATATTCCAGATGTTCCTTGCATGTCTATTTCTCCAGACGGATATCGTGGATTAAACACGAGGAAGTTAAAAAAATGGACGATAGCAACACTTCTTTTTCCATACACATACACACACACATACATACACACAGATATATATATATTACTTAGACGTACTTAGTTTGTACTACGTCTAAGTTATATATATATATAATTTATACGTAGTACAAACTGTTATGTTGACAGTTCACTTTTTGTAGTGATTTACTTTGAGCATTAAATAAGGTAATATTTTTATTGCAATTTTATAATAAAAACATAGTTTATTGCAAAACAAGAACCGTTGTGTTTTGGTACAATCTTATCAGCACCTCGTCAGTCAGTAATTTTTTTTCTGTTAGAAATCATTATGTATAGTAACTTAATAAACAACACAATTTTTGCCATGTCCAGATATTAAGAGAGGGAATGAACAGAGATTTATTTAAATCCCCCATTTTTTTCTGCATATGGTAAAAATTGTTTTTATGTTTCTATATATGTTTCTATATATGATATATGATAAAATTATCCATATGTTGGACAATTTTTATCTTTATTTTGACCTGAAATTAAAGCCAAAGTACAATCTTTAGAACGACCCATTATTCAATATAATAGATATTCATTGTCTGTTATATTTGAATACATATATATATATATATATATATATATATATATATATAGAGAGAGAGAGAGAGAGAGAGAGAGAGTGAGACAGACAGACAGACAGAGAGAAAAAGAGACAGAAAGAGAGAAAGTGAGAGAAGACTATTTCCGGTACACGAAAAAAAGTATTTGAGTACAATTATTGGACCAACAAATTAGAAAATTAAAGAAAAACATTGCACAATTGCCCGATTATATCATGGCCTGCAGTCTTAGTATAGCTTATTAACTGGTTGACTCCAAACCCAAAATCAGTAGGGGTGGGGATTATTTATTTTATTAAAAAACAATTTTAGAAAAAGAGGAGTGCAGACTAGGCTATGTAGCCGTGGCTGCTTATCAGTCTAACGTAGAAAGAAATGTCACCCTGTTTCTTGGGCCTAATCTATCATGGAACGAAAGAGACATGGTCGTCTAAGCGTGTGCCACGTCTGGTAATTAAATGACTGCCTTAAACTCAGAAGCTATGAAACCATTAAATATTACGGCTACTGTACTGTGTGCATAATATTCTTTTACGGATTTTCCAAATAAGAAAGATGATATACGCTATTTTCTAACAATTAGAGTTTTCATGGCAAATAATTAAGCTTTAGTACGGGCCTTAAATTTGATTTACATTTATTTTATAATTACGAATACGTCACTCTATATTACTAAAGTTTATTCTGCAAATATTAACATTGTAGTTTAATCAATAAACTCCTTTAATGAGTTATTTTACCTACAATTATAAAGTATTTCATTAAACGCTAAAATAACAGTGACAAATTAATATCCCAATAATTTCGAAAGAAGTCTAAGGCAATGCTTTTTTTTATAAAAATATGCCTAGAATATTTCATATATCTGGAGAAGAAACTTAAAATTATTTGATATTGGAACACATTCTGGAGGTCGCCGGTTTGAAAGACATTCTGAAATTTGCATTTTATATTTGACTTTTTTAAGCATCAAACATAATAATGAAATTAAAAATATTTTCCTTCATTTTGAAATTTAATATTTGAAATGCATAAGGGCTCGACATCAAAAGTGAAAAAGGTACGTTTAATATTAAGGAGCATTTCACGATATATTTTGGAATACACACAAATTAGGAAATTCACTTTCAATGAAATTCAGCATCATTATATAGTCATTCAGAGTCGATATTGACTCTTGATCAGTTGTTTTTGAACTACTATTTGGCGATTGAAAAAATATACACACACACACACACACACTCTGTCTCTCTCATATATATATATATATATATATATATATAATTGAACCTAATGAGCCAGACGAAACTACGGAAAGCTTTCCCTGACGATCCGTTTAGGAGAAACCTAGGTAGGTTCATCTGGCTCATTAGGTTCAATTAAGTTTGATCTATCTTTGTATTGAGCGCTTTTTGTTAGATGGTTACTCTTGTGGGGTTTTCCTTCTTTTGTCTTTGGGCTTCGTGCTGATTTCTGTCCAAACACTTTTGACAGACTTTCATATCCTAGGCTCTTTCTTTTTTTCTTTTTAAAAGCATTTTTTTCCTTCGTTCAAAAGTTTTCGAAGAAAGTTTTCGAGACGAGTATAACTATATAGAATCACGTTTATATATATATATATATATATATATATATATAAAGAGCCAGACAAACCTACCTAGGGTTCACCTAAACGGATCGCCAGGGAAAGCTGGCTATTTATGTCGCTCTACCTCTGTATTGAGCGCTTTCGGTTTTTTTCTTTGGGCTTCGTGCTGATCTCGGTCCGAACACTTTTGACTGACGTTCACGTACTAAGCTCTTTCTTTTTTTAAAATTATTTTTTCCCTTCCGTCGAAAGTTTTTGAGGAAGGTTTTCGACACGAGTATAATTATAATCTCGTTTATATATATATATATATATATATATATATATATATATATATATATATATTGTAAACGAGTTATTACGCAACTCAGCTTTCTGCTATCTAGTGTCTAGTTTTTTTTAGAACGTGACATAACGGTAAATCTTTATGAACGTGCAAGAAAATAAAGTCAATCAAATAATCCTCATAGACAACCACGGATTATGACAGATGAATGATAACACCTGACAACAAAAAAGAAAATGATAAAATAAGAAAAGTAGTTCACAAACTCTTCAAACAACTAGATTTTGAGATAATAGTAGAAACATTTTGGAAACTAGTCCAATATTTTGATATAGAGTGAAAATCACATTTTGGCAATGTATCTCCATTTATGAAAGCAAACACAAAATTAAATACATCAACACAAGTTTTAATCATCCCACAAAGTATAACCAGACACATTCACAAAGGAATACAGCACATGCTATCAAAAAATTCGTCAAACAAAACAATTAAAAAAACAATGAAGATGCGCTAAGATAATCAAGGCCAAAGAACATTGTAGAATACAATTCCCAACCAAACAGACAATTAAAACAATGGTAGAAAACGAAATATTATCTGGTTCAACCAATCATTTAACTTAAAATTAAAAACCAAAATAGAACAAATATCTTTTAAACTGATCGATAAATACTTCCAAAATCTCATAGCTAAAATAAATTTTCAAACAGGAATACAATCAAATTTAAAGTTGTACTCGCAATTTAGAAAATTTCATAAAGAAACAAAACGCCAGAAATTTAAAAGGCATTGTGCAAAACAAGATCATTAATAAAGAATGTAACTGCAGGGGGAAAAATAAATGCCTACTTCAAGGACTTTGTAATACAAAAGAAATCATTTACAAAGCAAAAGTACTTAAATATATTTGGGATTAACCAAAGACACATTTAAGACCAGATGGTTCAATCACTGGTCTACATTTAAACTAGAAAACTTAAAAAATTATACGAAATTGGTTATCCATTTGTGGAAATTGAAATTAAAATATGGAAAAGACCCAGGTATAACGTGGAGTATAGTGAAAACAGACAAGCCTTACAACGGTGGCAAAATATGTAGACTGTGCCAAGAAGAAAAGTTAGCGATTATGTGATTTACTAAGTAACCGTACCAAAAAGGACATATTAGGATCATACAACCATAAATGAAAACGTTATAACCTCTTCTATGATTAAAAAGAAGAAAAGATATATTTTCGTCAACGCGTTTCATCTACTGACAGACTTTCTTAAAGCAAAGAAACAAAATGAATTTTGTTTTAAATAAAGAATCTATGTAAACATTTTGGTTACTAGAAAAAAAAATTTTTCATGAGTTAAACTGAAATACTTATATACATGTATAATTCTGCCGTAAAAATGTCGGCAAATTATTTGAGAGGATTACGACTATATATATATATATTTTAATCATATCACCCCAAGCAAGGCGATAACGCCACTGATACTCAGGGGGGCTACGTAAGGGTAAAAAGAATGGAAAAGAGAAAACCGGAAACCACATCCTAAACAGGGAACAAGGGATGAGCCTCATCACCTGTTCAATAGATGTGGGTGGATAATAAAGAACGTTATCTATCTTTTGCTTATATATATATATATATATATATATATATATATATATATATATATATATCCAAAAATACGGTCTTTATTGTATTAGAGAGAATATATATACATATATTCGTCATTACTCGACGACAAAATTATAACAAAAAATTAAAAGTTACTGTTAATAAGCAAACACGTGTCAAAGAGCTTTCATAATTAGTAGTAAAGTTTAATAACTGGTAGTAAAGAGAATGCCCTAAGCCGACGCTATCTTGCTATTGTCTCTCTCTATGAGCGTGACAGCAAGAATGTATATATATATATATATATATAAATTAAAAAAGTATGAATTCAATGATGTTGGATGATCATTTCGATATGAAAATCCCCACGGGGGATAACACATCACTCTAGTTTCTGAAAGGATTTTTCTGTTGCTGAGGTGATGTGTTATCCCCCGTGGGGATTTTCATATCGAAATGATCATCCAACATCATTGAATTAATCCTATTTTAATTTATATTTGCTCTGTAATATTTTATTCCATGGAGCTCTTCCTGTATCATTTTTTAATATTAAAATAAAATTTTTAATATTAATTAGGATCGGGTTTTTGGAATTTACCTTCCTGTTTTTCCGCTTGGATTAAAGTATCTGAATTAATATATATATATATATATATATATATGCACGACGGTTTTTATTATAGTCGAGAAGATTTAAATTACATTGTATTTCATAAGACGAAGATAAATTTTTCATGTACAATATATTGCTGTAAACTAATCAGGTGAATGACGGACGAGGATTGCATGGTGTAACAGAAGACGTGCTCAAAAGCCATCAACGATAGGGAAAAGTAGAAAGCCATGATCGCCTACGTCCTGAAGGGACAGGGCACACAGAAGAAGAAGAATACGATGTTAGTATTTGAACGTTCTTTCGTTTTTTTTTTATATGTTTGGTTCTATTTTTTCTTCCCGTAACAACCAAAATTTTGTTTATCGATACTTTAAAATAAAATACATTTCGTTTCTTTGCCTGATAAAATCTGTCAATGAACGAAACTCATAAGAGAAAAGATAGTTTTCGTCTTGTTTTTCTTCTTGTTTGATCATATATATATATGTATATCTCCTTCTTTGTTCTGTGTCCCTTCAAGACATAGGTGATCAGAGCCAACTACATTTCCCTATCCCTTGTAGCTATTATTATTCTTCCTCTTGTTACCCCTTCAAACATCTCTGCCATCCATCTGCTAAAGTCAATCAAGTATGCCACACGTTAGTTTCCTCTCTCTCCCCTTTCTGCTATCTCTTTCGTCAGATACTTCAACTTTCACGTACAAGAACTTCAGTTGTTTATTTTCTGATGTCAAGTATGAATTTCATTTTCGTTTCCATTCTCTTCAAAACATGTTCGGTCCATGGTATTCTCAGCATCCTTCTGTAGAACCACATTTCAGTTTCTTTCAATTTTTCTTTCATCTTTGATGAGATGGTTCAGCATTCGATCTCAAACTGAAGGAGATACATCACATAACAATTCAGACATCTCTGTTTTCAGTGACATTTTCCAAAGATTTTTGAGTTCAATACCTGGCGACTAACAGTGATGAAAAAAATCAGAGAAAATTGTGTTAAATGAAGATAACTAATACACCAAGAAGTCGCATGAAACACAAAAATCTACCACACTGATTGAAATGATGGGTTCGGTTCGAAAGTCCAATCACCTGAAGAAGATCGGAGCGTACAATAACAGAAACCTCGTAAACATGGCAAGAAAGATCAGGAAAAACACCCAAACATTGTAAATAATCCGTAAATAGGTTTTATACTTTGTATTGGTATGTGGATGTGCGTTGTGGTGCAACGGATATCGACTCGGGACGAGAGATCGGGGTGAGGAGTTCGAATTATATTGAATTTTTTGCATTCACTTTCGCACAAATACCCTTGGAAAAGTTATTAATCCATCTCTTCCCTCCAGTTATAGGTTAAATAATAGGATAGACTTGGTTCTATAGCCTTATTTGGCAACCAGTCCAACGCAGAAAGCATTGGTAACCTACTGTGGGATAATCTTCTTCCCAGTCAGTCATGTCTCTTTCGAGACAACCTTCCAAAGCGTGTATCACGTATGGCACTTAACTGACTGACTGATTGATATGTCGAATACAGTAGTTATGGTAGGTTGTGTACAGTGTTAAAACTTTACCTTTCGTCTATTTTCTAGGAATGATTTTGTGGGT
Source organism: Ascarosepion bandense (assembly GCA_037127315.1). Taxonomy (NCBI): domain Eukaryota; kingdom Metazoa; phylum Mollusca; class Cephalopoda; order Sepiida; family Sepiidae; genus Ascarosepion; species Ascarosepion bandense. The sequence continues at coordinate 874,295 of JBBBDQ010001862.1, read as the reverse complement.
ATCAACACAAATCCTCTACTAATCAGATTGGAATTACAGTTTATGGTGGCTTTGACACGAGCACCACAATTACAGCGCCAACATCTCTGCATTTGTAACACGGACTCCCAGATTTTGTATTTGGATGCTAGCTGAGGACGCTCATGCAGGGTCAGGAGGTGTGCTATATTCGACTTCACTTGTCACTCTGAAATAAGAAAAAATTTTAGAAATGAAATTTTAGCAATTTAAAGATAACAACATATTTGGGTTCATGCAAATGAATCGATATTAACTAAAGTTAAATTTAATTGCCAATAAGGGATTTCTTTACACTCAATTGTTTTAGTCTATACCCATTTTTATGCAATCACTTAATAACAGCTGACGGCCATATCACATTGAATACACCGGTTCTCACTCGATCACTGAAGTTAAGCAAAGTTGAGCCCAGTTAGTACTTAGATGGGTGACCACTTGGGAATAGCAGGTGATGTAAGCGTTTAGTGACGGATGTGTTTGCTTACGGCCATATCACATTGAATACACCGGTTCTCACTCGATCACCGAAGTTAAGCAACGTTGAGCCCAGTCAGTACTTAGATGGATGATCGCTTGGGAATACCAGGTGCTGTAAGCGTTTAGTGACGAATGCGCGCTGTGGTGCAGCGGATATTGGCTCGGAAAGAGAAATCGGTGAGCCGAGGTCGAATTCTAGTTGAATACCCTGCATTCACTTAAGCACTGGTACCCTTGGGAAAGGTATTAATCTGTCCCTTCCCTCCAGTTATGGGTTAAATAACAGGGTAGGACTTGGGGACCCCGCCCTTAAAAACAAATCCCAATGAATCTTGATACTCGAAAAGAAAAAGTATTACTAGACACAAAACTTATATAAAAAAACAATAAAATTTTGAAAGAAAAAGGTATTACCAGCATAAATAAATAAAATTTAGTTGGCAATAAATGACCCGCCGAGGTTGATATGCCATATAAAATAACAAAAACAAACAAAAAAAACTTAATAACAGCGTTGTAGGTTGTTAGCTATGTTGAATATAAACTCCTAGATAAAGCGCATCAGATATAGATAGTTTCTGGGTTGAAGGCTTCAGGAATAATATTCTGTCGGCCATCGTCTTCACAATGATCGCCAGACAACGAAAGATCATACTTTTTGTGGGGGTTACGAAGAGTCACACGGCTGAAACGCAAGACACATCTCTGTTTAAATGCATGGTTCTTAAGAACTATTTCTTAATCTGTTTAGAAAGATAAATCTTGTGGATGGTTTCTTGCTATCTAGATCAAGTTTACGCTTTTATTTTACCCAGATATGCATTCTCACTTTTAAAAAGCTACATAAGTAAATCTTAGAATGGTATACGCTATTGAATCAATGTAATTATCACGCTATCTTACAATTTGTTGATAACTGATTAAGACAACTATGATGTGTAAAGAAAAATTTCCGAGCTGAGAGAAAATCACTCCCAAAGGTTTCTGAGATAAAATATCGTGTTGAATTCCAGAGATGTTTTACAAGAGGCAGTAACATCTGTCTCAGATTATTGTAATTGTTGTGGCGACTTGTGTACGAATCTGCGTCGCCAATTTGTTGTGGATTCCGGATGTGGAACCGCATAAAATAATGAACAACAAAAACAGATATTGAGATAGAAAAGTAGGTTATATTGAACGTCATATACAAACTTGAATACACGTTAGTAAATCCAGAAATATTATTAGTAAGTAATATATATATACAAGTCTTGAAGTGAAGACGTTGAAAATAGTGTATCTGTGTATCTTATCCTAGCTGGGTGGAGCTCAGAACTAGTCTGACTTCTGATGCGGTAGTCTCTGGTTAACTTCGGTATCTCTCGGTAACTTACTATCAGTTCCGGTACTCTGGCACTTAACTGGCACGGATCTCCACTATATTTCTATGCAACTTCTGTTCTCTCTATGGAAGCAGTATGTGCATAATCAGTTGAGTCCATTATCATATACAAAAGGGGAGATCCCACAACAGTAATTTTTGTATATCAGTAATGTATGTCTAATTATCTGACCCACTAGCTATTTTATTTCAGATTGAAGGTGATGTTTATACACATCATACTAAACACAGCTTATCACAAGCGACAATTTTCAAAATGAAGTCGCAACGTGAAGACAGCCTATAAGCTCGTTTTACCCTAGCTGAATGAGGACCTCAGCGGTAGTTTAAGAATATTTGAGGAAGTGAAATTGGCTGTGGCAAGTATTTTGACATCTTCACTATGAAACTCTGGGTCTCTAACGAAGTCGATGAGGAGCTATAACTTTCAACTCAGCTATAACTCTCAACTTCCTTGACTAATCGACTATTTTAATCGATTAGACAAGGAAAAGAATTCTTCATAACATAGTTCTGAAGAGACGATCCCTACCTATAACAATCTTACAAAGTTACAGAAAACGATATTATGAGTCGAAAGTGAGCAGAGAAAGTTGTTCGAAAAGAATCAATAATCACGAAGTTATAACTAATAGATATGCAGAAACATATAAAATTTTATTGGCAATTCACCGCCACTCACTGAACCTGGCCAATCAGGGTATGTATCAGAGGAAGAAAATATCGCAACATCACATTTTCAAAGTGGCAAGAGAATTATTCATTTAGTATTTAGCAAATTTTATTTTATAATTTGATATATGTCTGTTAGAAGGCCAAATTAAACAGACACATCCTCGGTATTTAAGAATGAGAAGGATAGTTAAGATTGTCAAAATTAACAAACTGTAAATGAGTTACATTCGGTCAAATTCTATTTTTCAAACATGAACTATTCTCATGGATCAAACTCAGATCAGGTCCATTTATACTGATTGAACTTGAAATTATATACATTGTATATATCTATATTGTAATATTTATTTATGCTTAATAAAACGCGCAAAAAGATAGTTCATCTATCTATCTATCTATCTATCTATCTATCTATCTATCTATCTATCTATCTATCTAGTTTAGGCTGTTCCGATCTATCTATCTATCTATCTATCTATCTATCTATCTATCTAGAAAACACAATTATGCATATCTGTTATTTTTTATATGCATGTTTCTCTCCCTCTCTCCCTCTCTCTCTCTCTCTCTCTATATATATATATATATATATATATATATATACACCGTATATATATATTCTCTATCTATCTAATTTTTCTCGATAGAAACACTTCTTTACCTGATTATGTATGTATGTAATTTGTATATGCATCTTTCTTTATATATATATATGTTCGTTTATATCTATCTACCTTTCTTTTCATCATATTCATATCTGTTTAGCTGATTCTGTATTTACATACTTCTCTCTCTCTCTCTCTCTCTCTCTATCTATCTATCTCTGCATCTATCAATTAAACTATGTATTTATCATCGTCTATTCCTATCTATCTATCTATCTATCTATCTATCTATCTATCTATCTATCTATATTCGTCTATTCATAACTATCTATCTCAATCTGTTCATATCTATCTATCTATCTATCTATCTATCTATCTATCTATCTATCTATCTCATGCTGTTCATTATCTATCTATCTAAGTTTGTTCAAATATATACACTTTGTTCATATATATATATATATATATATATATATATATATATATTTAATTATCTCATTCTGTTAATATCTATCTATCTATCTATCTATCTATCTATCTATCTATCTATCTATGTCAGTCTGTCCATATCTATCTATCTATCTATCTATCTATCTATCTATCTATCTATCTATCTGTCATGTTTTTAGTTTTATTCATCGCTGTTAACATCTTTTCATCCTCCGTTCATAAACAAACAAAAAATAAACATATTTTTGTTATTATTTTCTCTGTAGATTTTTCCACTTCCATTCCCCAAGGAATTGGCAATCCTAAATGTTCAGAAAAGTCGATAATCTATTTCTGACGCTATTCAGCTACAATTCTGTAAAAAAAAAAATTAAATAGAAAAAACAACAACAAAAAAACAAGCAAATTTACTTGAAAGAATCAAACGGTGCAAAATCAAAGCCGTTCATTTTCACAATCCGCTTTCAGCAAAGCTGTTTCTTCTCTGTCAAAACCATAATTACACTTTTTATTAAAACTGCTAATTTTTCCTCAAAGAATGCATATTTATTTTTATGTTTGCTTATTGTTAATGATCTATTTGGCGAATTCTCTACGGTATCTTTTTCATAATGTATCAAGGTTTCATGTCGTCTTTATTGAAAGAAAACAAGTAAAACAAAATAGCAACTATATCGAATTTC